>LGRX02018812.1:0-19414 GCA_001247695.2 Cymbomonas tetramitiformis | reverse complement strand
GGTCATCTCTCTGCATCGTGCCGCCTCTGCTCGCTGGGGTCCCTGGAGTGCATGCCCAGCAAACACACGAGGTTTTTTTTTTTAATGGAGGGTATGCCACAACCACAGCGACAGGCTTGCTTCTCTCAGCGCGGGCTTCTCGCTCAGCGCTCTGAGCAAGCTGGCCGTGCCGACACAGGGGCAGACCCCGGAGCGGACGCCAAGGCAGAGCAAGGATTCCGATTCCGGAGCTCTGAGATGCCCGGAAATGCCACCAATATCTGTGATGAGACGGCCACGGCAATCACTGGAGGACGTGGAAGCACTCCATGAGAATATACTGGACGGCTCCGTGGATGGGTGCGCCCTGCTCAGCCCACTCACGAGCGCTGACCGAACCATTTACTGCTCGTCGCCCAGTCAGTGACGTGGAGCCCATCTTGTGCGAAGGCCGTCCGATGACGCTGTGGGGATTTGCGCGGCGCTGACGTGTTCTCCGGTTGTTGACATTCACAGCCGCCGTGGAAGAGTTTTGGCACAATTCCGTTCCGACACTCTCTGAAAATGCGAGATATAAACAAATTCCAGAAGTATATATACTACGTAGTATACATATATATATGTATATGGATGTATGTGTGGCTTATCCTTGGATGCGTATACATATATGTAATGGCATGAGCGCGCCCCTGGTTTATACAAGCACGTTCTAGCATGAATGGGCCTGTGCTGAAGTCGTCAGCATGAGTGCCCCCCCGCTAACTGCGATGATCCTCCCCATGTCATGACCTGCCCGCGCTAGTTGCGGGCAGATGCCAGTGGCACGCTCGTGCTGTCACATATACAAAACATAGATGTGCTAAGTTTGTATATACGTAGCAGTGCAGCCCCGGGTGATTCGGTATTAGGCTCGTATGGGCTGAAGACAGGAATGAGTCACACGAGGGGCGTGATTGGATGGCATGCAGCTGGGAAGTCTCTCCGAGGTGTCATCACGATGAGGAAGAGCCAAGGGTTGACCAGCAAGTACGGACTACCCTATGCCTGCAGGTGAAGTGATGCGGCACGCGCCTAGGGTGCAGGCCGGTGGCGTGCCAGGCACACGTCACCCCGAGCACAGCTCGGGTCATCCTGTACGGGGTTCGGGGTCACCCATCGGGTAGACCACCAAACGCATGTTGGGATGGCACGCCGCTTGCTGACTTCAAGTTGGGGATAAGGGGGGCACAAGGACGCGGCACTCGCATGCCCATGAGCGTTTCGAGAGAAGTTTAGATATGATCTAAATTGTGGTGGTCCTGCACCCGAATAATCCCTGTGGAACGAAGTGAGCGCATCGGAAAGACGCTTTGCGGCGGTCGTGGGAGGCCTCGGGCCAGCCCTGCCGGAGGCGCTCCGGTGCGCGAGTGTTGAAAGAGCCCCATGCGCAAACGCATCTGTCGACGGTGATTGGTCCATTTTGTTTCAGCCTGAAAAACGTTTGATCTGTTGTGCGTCTCGACCGTGATATAGCATGGACCTGCCGATGAGTTGTTCCGAGCCCAAAACCTTTCACAAAACCTTTCCCCCGGGGTTTGGTCACAAAAGCTCAGAGCCACCCGCAGACGGTCGCGGCATGGAGGGCCATTTGGGCTCGGCCAATGAGAGGAATCCAATTTCGCGCGCTCTTGCCGCCGAAGTGCTGCCACGTGGCATATTTCATTGCATGTTCGTTTTTTATGACAGTGCTGTGCCCAGCATGTAAAGCCGAGCAATAAAGTAGAGCAGTGATTGGCTGAACCAAACCCATGCACTGGTTTTGATTTACCCCCCTCAAATCGCTGAGCAGCCGACCGCACGGCATGAGGAAGTATGAGGCATGGCTACAGCCACCCTCGTGGTGAGGAAGTATGAGGCATGGCTACAGCCACCCTCGTGGTGAGGAAGTATGAGGCATGGCTACAGCCACCCTCGTGGTGAGGAAGTATGAGGCATGGCTACAGCCACCCTCGTGGTGAGGAGATCACCCCGATGTGCTAAGGCTGAGCTGGAGCGGTGGACGCCAGGCTACTCCTGGGAAAGAGCCGGTGCAGGAATCAGAAATCCACCGAAGTCCACATAGGTCCCCACCAGCCACTCCGAAATGGCCACAACGAAGCACGCTGCCGACCACTCCAGGAACGCCCAGTGATGCTCGTCTCTCGCAGAGCAAGAGAAGACAGGTGATTTGTGACACAGTACCACCGGTTGTCGATTGCTGCATGGTTTCGAGGCTCGAGGATTTCACTTTGCGAATGGAGGCCTCCGCAGTGATCTCTGAAGGCCGGTGCGATGTGACGACACTGCGCATCCTCCTGCGTCACTCGCGGAGATGGGCATTGAGGTTGCGCCTGTGTCAGAGCGCGCATGCGTCGGACTAAAGGCATGCTTGGAGTGGGGGCGGAGGGCAGACGCCGCAAAAATATGCCAAGAACCCACCATTGACTGTGAGATGTTTCAATGCGACGCCGCGGTGTGGCTTTTCACCCTGGAAGTTGAGCCATCCCACGACTGGAACGGCCGCAGAGCGGAACGCAGATCCCCCTAGCAGCCCGGTGGTTTGCCCCGGAAACAGCGCAATGCTTTCCTCGGACCACGAGAAATCGACAGAACCACTTGATCAAGAGGTAAACGCAAACCGGCCCTGAATGTGCACCAAACGGTCCATGGAATAGGTGGATTAGGAGGATGGTCCTGGATTTGCTGACATCTACGTGCATTGGCATGAAACGAGTGGTTGAAAGCATCTGGGCGCATGCGGCAGCGGTGTGTCACAAGGGATACTCCACCACGAACCTCGCATGGAAGGATCAATCTCTCTTGGACGGACCGCTCCAGAGCTTGTATGCAAAAAGTGCATCGCACTGCAGGCGCTAGGGCCTTGTGCCCGTTGGTATGTCTGCATATATCAGAAGATATCCAAAGATGCCACGGGGTGGCTGACATGTTTCCCAACTTAACGTTCATACGGATGTAGCTACGGCGAGAGTGTCACATTTGCTAAGGGATCTCGGTGTCATCATGGGGCCTGCAAATGGATTGCTATTTTCTGGGTCCTTGAAATATTCATAACATACCAGATGCCGTGCTTTCTCTGCAGCACTTGCTTCAAGAGGGCTCCTTATTGAGCCCATAATCAGTGATGTAAAGCATTTGTGTTAACAATGCTTCATACATGGCGTTCGGGACGATTTAGTGACATGTGCGTGTAATGCAGATGTGTCCCAAAGACTTGCTCTTGCTTTCTGTCTCCTTTGATCACATTTTGATGCGCCATCATGTGGTTGATTACGGGGGGATGCTTCAGGCTTTAGGTCTGATGAAGAATGTGCAATTTCATTTCAAGGGGAATAATGTGTTGCGGACGAGTCGCGATCCCTATTACATCTGTAATAGCGATCAAATTCTAATGTATAGGCCCGGCAATAGCATTCAGGCCACACATCGGAAGATGATGCGGTTACGTCAAGATCATGTGCCATGATGTACTGAAGGGTAACTGAGCACTTGCAGATAGACAGATATATATATATATATATAGTTGTATATAGTTATATAGTTTATGCATGCTACACAAATATGCATGCATTTGCGTAGAAACATGAATCATTAATGTTGATGCAGCAGTTGGAGTCCGATTCTGGCAGCAAGCGTGAAGGGAAGTTTCTTTTAATTCCTGGTGCGTGTAGCTCCCCCATGTGTATGTGATTTACTTGATGCTCATGCCGACATGTCTCGCATTATGTGGCTATGATTTTCATTGTGACCAACAGGATTCAGAATTATTGCCTTGTAAATAATTCAGGTTATTTAAATCAAGACTCACAGCAGAGTCGCGCCCGCGGAAGGGCGCGACAGATCGGGCATAACCTGTAGGTACAGTCTGCCCGATCTATACCGAGGCGGTATTAGATCGGAGGTGGTTGCGGCCCGCGAAGCCGCATACCAAAGTAGGAGCGTTTCACGGGCCTGGCAATTCTTGCAATTCTGACCCTGAAAGCTTCGGCTTTCTCTCTCAAATTCTGTAAAAATCTGAGTTGTTATTTCGTTCAAAAATCTTTCGACGTTAGAAAAAATATTCTAAAGACCTTTTTTCCGAGCGCAGCGACAGTAGCACAGGGAAGGTAGATTGCGGCGGTAGCGCATGTCTGGTAGGTTAGTCGCGGGGCCAAGAAATAATTACGGAAAGCAGTTGGAGCGCGACAGAGGCACGCAGACAGACATTTCAGGAGTGAACAGTCCGTTAGTAGACTCCCGCGACGTAAGGGACTGGACACATCCCATCTTCGTGCCGTGCAGGTGTCGTTTCGACTGCAGTCACTGGGATCCGCGTTTTCCTTACACGGGTTACATTTTCCGTCGACACGGTTGTGAAGCGGAGCGCGGCAGAGTGGTTCCGAAAAAATTTACGTCAGCGCCTGCGGATGAGCGGACCTTCTTCAGTGGACATTCCGCCGTCAACGATTGAGGAAGCGTGCACATTCCGTGAACCAGACTCAGGCTCCGTAGCTTTTTGGAGAGTCATCTTGCCGGCGCAGATTCCATTGCCGAGGAGGAGCGTGCAACGCCGACGTACTTTTGTGGACCTGTGCAAGAAGTGCGCAAGAGAGCTCGAGGAGGACTACAAGGAGGCGATTTGGATTCCGATTGGCCGAGAAGAACTCTCTCGTTTCTACTTTACCTGCTCTCGTTGGTAATTTTTACATGTCGGCACCAACGCTGAGGGACCCGGGATGGGCGAGCTGGGACACCCAAGAGGTACGGCAGGTGATGGAGTCTCTGAGGGACCTAGTGGTGGGCTCGAACGTCTCGAAGTCGGAATGGGAGGCAGCGCGGTTTGATGTGCTGGCAGGCTTTGCGGCCATCGCGGGGCCACTGCTGTGGGAGGACTGCTCCTCACAAGGCACTGTAAATACTAGTGGGGGTCATATATGGACTGCATATAATGACCAACTGCCTAGGTACTGCTAGGTCAGCTCTTTAGACATAGGACTGCTATGTCTAGACTTACTACACATACTTGCATGTAAGAATTAGGTATTATATTTGACTTTTGCCATGCGGCTGGTTTTACTCTAGAAATCTCAACTGTTTCTTTGGCCTTGGCCATTACTTATTCACTCAGCTCTCTGAGGTAATCCTAGTCAGCATGGTCAAGTCTCATCAACCTATCATATGCTTGCACTACATCATCATGCAGTATGATGTGCCACTATTATTGTTATAATACATTTACGTCGATGAGTAAGGCAAGGCCTTCGGAACGATCTACTGGAGTCTGTTCCCCTCAAACATAACTGTGTGCAAAGCAGGAAGCATTCCACTAAATATGGAAGCAGGAGGCGGCTCGGCACTAAGGAGACGTGTCGGCCATCAAGTCGGTCAAAAACATCAGCAGGTCACGGAGCTGATGCCTGGTGGGAATGGAGAATCGGGCAGTGGGGGTGGAAGGTGAGGACCCAGGGGTGCCCCATCCCCTGGGCCTTGGCCCCCGTGGGGCTGAGACCCCAAGGGGACCCAGCCCCTGAGGGGTAGGGGGAGGAGGGTTTTATTTAAAGTGATTTCCTAGTATGTTACTAGCATGCTTTTTGATTTCTGTGCTCTTTTTAGTTTTCACACCGAGTTTCATGATGCTTGGGTTTTCATTAGTGATTTTATCCTCCGGCATGATACCCGTTTCATGGAGGATGCTTCTCTCCCTAGAGTGCTGTCTGCATATTCTGGATAACCTTTTCAACAAGGGTTTTAGCCCGCGGTGAGGAACTCCGATCCCCTTTAATACTTTTCCAAAGCCTGCTGGTAAATATCCCATGAGGGTGAGCTCCCTTGGCCACCTTGTGGCGTTTAGGAAAGGGGTGCCCGCCACGCTTTGATGTGCTCCGTCCAGGTGTGCACCTGGGAACTGCTCCTGCATGCCCGGCATAACACTATTCTCAGTCCACGGACACAGCTGAATCGGTAGTGGACACTCTCTTTCCTCAAGTGCTTGTTTTATCATATCGGGGTGTATTCCCGTTTCTTTGAGCATTTTAGGTTTTAACTTCTTGTGCGGTACAACGTTCATAAACCACTTTAACAGTTTAATTTTCAGTTGCTCATTATCCAGCTTGTTGCTCACAGGACAGCCCATGCTAGCGCTATCAATGGACAATATGACTACATCCGAGTACTTATCTTTGTAGCATCCCTCTCCAAGTAGTGTGTAGGGCCCCTTTCCGGACCAATAGTCATGGGGGATAAAGGGAATGGTCCCTCTTGGATATTTGAAAATCAGTTCAAAGCCTTTGTCCGTCCATTTTTAAAGGTTTTTTGGAGACAATGGCAGGATCCAAATCCCCTCAAAGCCTTCCGAGTTAGTGGCCGCTTCCAATCCACGTGTCAGGGTAGCCATGACCGCAGATGCTTCGCTCCTCACATCTCCATCGAAAGGCGGGTTTCCATAGACCTTGTAGCCCTTGCCAGTAATCATATTTATATATGCATCCATTGCTAGTCCGTCCCAACAAATTCTCCCTTTGTGGCAGAAAGGTCTTAGCGCTTTTTTCATCGCTTCTGTGGGTATGCATCTTCTCGTACTTATCCTCGGATGTGAGTTTACCGGGTTACAGAAAAGCTCACATCCGTCTTTTTCTAACCCTCTTTCATCTATGATTATGTCTAGAAGGTCTGGTCTTATAGCATAACAATTTTTCGGGTCTCCCGACTCATTGTCACACGCTATTAGTGCTGAATGAATATCATTAGCCCGTTGCGTATATCTGCTAAGAGATGTCTGTGGTGTGTCCGTTGTTAGTTTGTGCCATCCCATTAGCTTCAACAATTCTTTCATTTTGATATACTGCAGGTCCTGAAAGGTTTGACTCCCACTTTCATGTGTGCTGGAGGGTGAGGCTGATACTGCGACCGTTCCCTTCCTTGTTTTCGAGGGCCTATACATACTGGCTTCTGGCAGGGCAGAAAGTGGGTCCACTATTCTGTATGACACATTATTACACAGTATAGTAGTACTGTGTACTCCCATATAAGGGGGTCTCTTCCCCAACAGGGGTCTCGGGCGCTAATGTTGTAAGACGCGTATGACACTACTGGCATGTATGACATTGCTGAGTCACCCGCGCATGACACCGTGTGTTGTCCTAGCACAACTCCCCCCCCCTTCAGGTGGGAAGCGTCCTCGCTTGTGCTTAGATGCACAGTCGTTAGGCTGATTCGGAGCATATGGTGTCCCACTCGCTGTCGTCGGACATCACTGGTGGCGGCGTAGGGTTGTACTCCGGCATCAAGGTCACAGCTCCGGCATCAGCTCCTCGTAAGCTTCTTCCAGATTAGCGCAGGCTCTTTCATCGTTGAGCTCTGTCTCATTTTCATCTCTCCAGAGCATCTCCGCTAGGTATTCACACACCGCTGCGATTGCTCCCACGGGTTGTTCCACCGGTAGAGAGCTGAATAATTGTTTAAGCAAGGCCGCGGGGATGTCATACACGTGCCACCCAGCTCCCATGCCTGGCCTAGGGTCGCCCAACTCTCTGCTGGTGGAGCCGCTCTGCGCCATCTTCTCGTGTCGCCCATAACGGCGTTTGAAGTCGCAGGGGTTTTCGGGGTCGCAAGACTTCAGGGTGGTGATAGGCGCGTCGGTCCAGAAGTGGGTGGGTTTCTTGTAGGGCATACCATACTTGCAATATGTAGCCAGATGCGGAGGTGGCAACCCTTGCATGCATCGGCGAGTGTGTAACCCATGCGGAGCTCGGCCACGCGGGTTCTCGATGAAGTAGAAGCTCGGTTGGAGGTACTTGATGATCTCCAGTGTTCTCCACACTTGCCTGTCAGCACCACGCGGGTTTCGTATCCCCACCGTTTTGGCTTGGCTGTACTCCATGCATGGAGGGCTCGCCTAAATGACGTCATGGTTTGGCTGGCTCCACCCCCACCGGCATAACTATATGCGGGGGAGAGCACTCCCCTTCCTTGCCCCAGACTCTTATCGCTTCTCATTTGAGCTCATCCTGTATTTTTCCAGAGATCCAGGGGATCAAATGATCCGGTATCGCATGATTCTTGAAATGCATCCTCGGGGGTGTTTTTTAGTCGAAACGAGCCCCTTCGTAAGTGCCTGAAAAATGTTGGAAGAAATCCGAGATGGAGACTCCATTCTTTGCCCATTCTTTGACCAGCAATCCCATCTCTGATGACGTTACAACTGTGTCCCAGAACTGGGTACACTCATGGATAGTTCCCTCCCGGAACTCCCCCGGATCCCTAGCTGGGGCGGAAAGGGGGTCCGGGACCAAATTCCCACTGAGGGCATCAATTACTGAAGGGGCCAAGGTGTCTTGCCCTCGGGCCTCACGTGGCCCTAAAGATTGTTGCCTCTCCATCACTTCCCGAGCACTGTCGAAGCCTTTAACCGCCATGGTAATAAACGCAGGCGGGTCTCTCACGCTTGTCGTTGCTGGCATGCCAGAATCCAGTGCGAAGTTGGCCAGGCTGTCAGCCAGTTTATTGTGGTCCCGTGCCACATGCTTGAAATTGAAAACACAATCCGGGCGCAAGGCCATGTGAGCTTTCCCAATGATAAGTAGTCTTTCCAAGTCTTTTGCGATAACGTTACGGGAGCCCGAAAATGCTGACACCACTAGCTCCGAGTCCCCAATAATTGTTGCTGTGGTCATGTTACATTCTATCGCTCTCTGGATTGCAACCACAGCACCCATGAATTCTGCATAATTATTTGTCTTGGATCCAAGGCGCCCGTAGTCCCGAGTCCACTGTTGACCTTGTTCTGAGCAGAGTGCTACCCCGAACGAGGCTTGCCTCAAATCCGGCTACGCGTTAAAGCGGCATGCACCATCGAAGAAAAGCAATCCCTTTCGTGGGGCTGAGTTTGGCTCGTGTCCCTGTTCGAGACAACAACCACACCAGAGCACTCTTCCTTTTAGAAGAATTGCTCCTCGAAAATCGCAACCCGGTCTCTACCGGGCCCCAATCTTGTGGAAAGGGATGGACGATTTTCGAGCCTGGCCACTTCCGGTGTGTTACTCGTGTAGAGTAACCCACCCGTTGCGGTCAGTACTCTAACCGTCCAGCATCCCCATGTTAAAAGGGAGGCTTCTATGACGGACGGGCACCAGGTGGTCCGTGCAAGCAAGTTAATTGGCATTAATTGCCTGCATTCGCGAAGCACTCCAATTTCAGATATGCATCCCAAAGTCCAAAAACCAGTGTTCCGAAGCTGACCCACGAAATCTAACATAGAGCAAAAAAACAAAATCCAAAATTCGAAATCCAGCCTCCCGAAGACTGAAATCTGAAATCTAACGTAGAGCAAAATCAGCCAAATCGAAATTTCGAAATCTAACGTAGAGCAAATTCACAAAAAAAATGCAAATCAATTTATCAAGTAAATCCATTCCACAAAAAACAACGCATTTCCATTCGATATTAACTGACACACGAAATCTAACGTAGAGCAAAAAAACAAAATCCAAAATTCGAAATCCAGCATCCCGAAGACTGAAATCTGAAATTTAACGTAGAGCAAACTCAGCCAAACCGAAAATTTCGAAAATCTAACGTAGAGCAAATTCACAAAAAATGCAAAATCAACTTATCAAGTAAATCCATTCCACATGCGACAATGCATTTCCGTTTGATATTAAACCCGGAATCTGATGTTACACGGTAAGACAGGCACCCTGGCCCGCTCCCAAATTATTGATACACTATTTACATAACATACAGCCCAGAATTCTGGCAACTTCGACGGTTTTAGGCAGGCTCCCTCTGAGGAGGTGGTGGCAGCTGAGCCAACTGGTTCTGGTTATTCCTATTGCAATGCTTATTTCGTTTGTCCACCCAAGTCACATTGATGGATCCATCCTTGTTCAACGCATAACGAGACTTGCAGTCCCGCAGCATGTGTGACCCCCGGCATTTCGGGCATTTGGCATTACTATCTGCAGGAGCTCCCGGTTTTGCAGTAATATGCTTAGTGGCTCCCGATAACGAGGCCTTCTTGGATTGAGTTTTGATGAACATCTGCAGTTGTGACTCGTGCGCATCATCTTTCTCGCACTCTGGAACCGTAGCCCTGATTTGTTAATGTGCAAACAGGGCAATGTGATTGTCCGGCAAGGACGCATCCCTAGTACCTCCTGCCAATAACTCCCTCTCAATGTGATACGGCGAGATAAACAGGCGCCGTGAATATATTATCAGTATACAAATAAACACTGCAAAGTTGGACAGCAATGCAAGTGTACGGATGAGCGGGTTTGTGAGTGCAGTCTCTGTAAGAAGATCTGCTGAAGCACAACGCTTCCTCACTTTTGTACCATACGTCTCCCATCATCTTAGATGGTACCGCCATTGGGTTGTGAACCCGAGACGTAGGTTGAACGATGGTAATAACGACTAGTTCGTTCATGCTGCGCATGCGAGTTCCGCGCATGCTGAAAGCCAAGATGGTTCTTGTTTGTATTCAAGATGTATCTTTGCTTTGCCATCTTCGAGTTCGACATACGAACTCTCGATGACAGGGATGCCAGATGATGTGACATTATCATCTGGCGACATGTACAGTCATCGTCGACCGTACTGACGACTGTCATAATGATATATGACGCGACTCGACATGTACAGTCATGGTCGACCGTACTGACGACTGTCATAATAATATATGACACGACATGACATGGTATGACATGTCTGACAGGTATGACACGTATGACATGTATGACACATATGTCATCGGTCATGACCCTGACAGATCTCCCCTCTTAAAAGAGTTGTGACCTCACAGCGGGCATACCTTTGTATATGTCTATGATGTCTTTGTTGTTGTCGCTTCTTGCTGGTACCAGTCTTCTTACACCGATTTGAGGCGTCCCTCATGGTGTTTTTAGGTTATTGGGGGGAACTGAGTCCACTTTAGTCCCTCACCTTACAGTTCTTAGGATGTAGCCCACCTTTATGGAAATCGTATCGTATTTCAGAGTGACGTTTCAAGGTTCAATGAATTGCGTTTCGTGATGCAGATTGACGCTGGATTACTGATTGATCCATACGTATCGTGCGTCAGAGTGACGATTCAAAGCATCCGAAGTGTACGTTACGGATTATTTGCGCTAGCCGTCGTCGCTTTAGCGAACGATGATCCCACGATTTAACGATTTATAATCGCACGATTCTCGGCCTGATATAGTGCACCCAACCCTTCCTCCCCTCCTTAAGCTACTTTGGAGGATCATAGGTGGCGATGGGGAGCCCGATTTTTGGGGCTTGTTTTTAATGCAAACGGAGTGGCCCTGCTTAACGGAATTGGATTTATAATCCTCAACCGGTCTGCTCAACTCCTCAATGTTTTTGTCCAGTACGCACGCTTTGACGAACATCTATCGCGATGAGTGAGAATGGATTCGCCACGTACTAATGTGAAATTTATTTAGTTATGTTTGTCAAGCACAACTTAGGATCACAACTCCGTCTACCTCAGTCGATGTCTCCGGAAGCTTCGGATGACTGGCCAAGAATCCGATGACAAACCACGGTTTTACGACAGATTGTTCCTCTGCTCTTCTGTCAGGTATCTGAGCTGGAACTGTCTGCGGAGATCAGAATCCATACTGGTGACGAATCTGTCCTTTATTAGCACATCATTTAAATCAACTGCTGCTAAAGAAGCCAGTGATGTAAATGTGCGCAAATAATCTGCAAAGGTTTGGGTTCCTTGAGTCAGTGCCATTAGGTGTTTCTTGGCTACTGATCTCTTATGAGGATTACCAAATTGTCTGAGGAACGTCTGTCTGACCATCTCATAAGTGGCATATGGTTGTTGTGCCAAGACCTGGAAATAGTGTCTGTCGTTATTCTGTATGAGAGTAAGAAACACTGTGATCAAATCCTTATCATTGACACCTGGATAAGTGAACTGGAAATATCTATCCACTGTATCCAACCAGACCTCTGCGTCCTGTCCTGATTTGAATTCCCTAGGTGGTGTCATTTTCACCTTGGGGACCAAACTGGGTGGAGCTGGTGGAGCTGGTGCTGGTACTGAATCTGCATCTGGGTCTACAAAGACCATCGGAGGACTGTCTTCTGTATACTCTGCTTCTGGTGCCTGAGGCTCATTGGCAGGATCCTTGTACCGGCTCATATCTGGTTTCATGCGACTGACATTGTCATAATAGCCTATGTGGTCATATCTGGTTAGTGTATCGGCATAACCAGCAATCCACTTTGGAACCTTAAACCGACTGTATGCATCGTATGAACCAAGTATGTCGAAAAACCAAGTCGAATGATCTGGGTTGATATCAGGAATCTCATGCTCTTCCTCTTCGATAGTAACCATCTAAAAACAAAACACAGCACAAAAAATACCTTCAGCTAATTGTCTAACTGAGTGTGTGTGATTTATATGTTATATATGGTATATCGGCATGTTTACATACATGTATTATATTCGTACATAATAATGAGGTAAGTATATATATATATCCACCTTCTTCCCCCCTCAAGGAAGTGTGTGATATAGTGGCAGTTGTCAATTGCCAATACCTCAAAATAGCATGCATTCCTTATAGGAATCATCTGTCACAGTTCTTGGGTTGTTGCCCGATACATAATCATGTTTGTGTCAAAAACAGCATGATATGTTAATGCTAAATACGAAGTTTATCGAAATTATAGTGGTATTTAGGGCATATATAGTTACAGTGGCCCTTATACCCCATAATGTGATTAGGGTGTTACATGGTATCAGTAACCCTAATATAGGTAAAAAATAAGCAGTATAATGTTTTTGCAAAGATTTTTAAGCAAAACTGCATTTAATACCTACATGAATGTAAGGTGGTTTTCAGGAGGTACGTTACACCCCTGTTACACACATTTAATTTTAGGGTGTTACATGGCGTTACACATGCTGCATAAATCAGGGATTGTTATTTGATAGGTAAATATTCATTTTAGCAAAAAAAATCAATCCGAAAATTTCAAAATGTGTTTTACGTACAACATTTTGAGCGATTTATTGTTACAGCAATATGTATACCCCTACATATTCCACACCCAATATCTAGGGTGTTACACGAGATATGACATGTGTCATTATGATTTCCTGATACCTCAATAGGTATAAAATCATAATTTCAAATAAAATGGGCACACATTTTTCATTTTGAAATCATGCGTGGAGCATTTTTACCCATTTTACAGCTTTTTCAGCTATCTAAAATATTGCCTCGGTGACATATCTCAGTGTATATGTGGAATGTAAAGTACAGAATCACTGGAAGGAACTTCACGTTTGCACATGACAAATTTCATAGCAAATAAGTGAGTTGTGCTGTATATCAACATTTATGGTTGACAACATTCTGGGTTTTACTGATTCAAACCCATGCACAACAAATGTACTTTTCTGATTATGTATAGATTTATCAACTTAAGTGGGAACATCCATTCAGGAACATCCACTTCAGTGATATTTGTCAACCTATGATTTGTTCTGAGCATAGGTCTGTGCTCTTAAGATTTATCAAAGTGATATATCTTATTTAGAACAAATCTGGACTTTGCTGGATATAATCACAGCAACTTGACACAGCACATTTATATGTATGTGTTGTCCTTAACACTATTGTCAGATATCATGTAAATACTGATCTGTGTGTTGCATGCAATTGATCTGATCAAGTCTGATTCAACTGTCAATATGCAACGTAGTTGTTGTAGTTGCTCCAGCGATGATATGTGGGATGAGACGAGTGGACTGCATCCAACAGTTACCAGCTGTTTTATGGGTGCAGTATTTTGCCTTCGGGTCTGGAGATAACTCCATCCAGCCCTACAGCATGTTGTCTTATCCTGTTCCTTATGTATCGCCATCATTGACACTTTCCACGCACATGTGTTTGGAAAGTGGTATCCATATTACCATATACAATATAGTTGATCTATTCACTCTGAGTCAGTGAATCTCAACATGTATAATGAATGCTAGTGTATGTGCAGTGTGTAGTACTGCTGATTAGTACTTATGCCAGTGTGTGTGTGTGTTTACTTGTACACACTCTGCAGGATATGTTCTGGGTATCACAATATCCTAGACAATTTATCATGCAAGACAGTCAGCATACCATGTACTGATTACATCTAACATGATATATCAAGTTTAGGGATCATTGTAATTTCATGCTAATCTCATTACAAAATGAGTTGCTGGATAGATTTTACATGAAGCTCAGGTGAGCATTCCATCCAGTAATCCACCATAGAATGTACATGTGATCTGGAGAGCATCTCGGCTCCACCAGGACATGACAAACTAATTATGGTGTTAAGACTACTTCCAGGCACCCTTTGCTACATGGATTCGAATATAGACTAGCATTCATTGCAATATGCTTATGCTCTATGTACTACAGCTGGTATCGTGATCAAGTTGTACAGTATAATAAAGCATGTACAATTCACAATCAATGCAATCATTCAGCATAAGATATGTGCATGGTATAAAAGTGTATGCACTGCATGTTGATGATTGCTGTGAGTGAAATAAGTGCATGTGTGTGTGTGTGTGCTGATCCGCACACACATGTTGTGAACAGATCATTGTGCTGCTAATAAGCATAATGCCGATGATTAAAGTATTTGTGCAGTCATCAGAACACTTTGGAATTTGCTGCAGTATGATAATAATACATTCACAGCAACATAGTGGTAATGTATCCAAAGCAGTATGTATCCACAGCATAACGATCATGTGTCCACAGCATTCCTGCATGTATACAATCATTCTGCATATGATTTCGACGCGCGTATACATATGTGCTTCTCACTGCATGTAAACACATCAAAATTGTACGCGCTAAAATCGAGCGTTCTTCGCATGTGACGAAATCATGAAGAACGTATATCGTGCTGACAGGCCATAAATCATTGTACGCGCTGGTATTGTAAACAGTGCGAAGGAATTATTTGCAAAAATCGCTGATGTACGTCGCATACGAATGCGAGCGCGCTGCTGATGAAAAGCATGTATTGTCGTCGCCATTCATCGGCGCATGATACGAGCGCTGACATGTATACGAATCAAAATTCTGTCGATGACCACTATGTAATATATCATTCTGGACAATTTTCGAACGTGATTCATACAAGCGCGCGCATGCTGCGATTCACTTCTGTAAAAATATGCGACCATCGCGCATGCTGCATCTGCAAATTAGTGACCATCGCGCATCAACATGTATGAAGCCGTACAAAAAGCAATTTAGTGCAATTATGAAAATCGTGATACTGCGCTGATGATTTTCCGCGCGAAAACGATTTCGCCGCTGATTTATCGCATCTGCGAACATGCATACATTTGCGAACCATTTATGCGAATACGTTTCATCGCTGCGCCGATGTATGCCATGTGCACACCTTATCGCGTATATGTGCGATCAGCTGTTTCTGCGTGTGCGCTGCGAAAAATCTCCTCGCGCAATCTCTGCGCTGTCGATATGCGAGCGTATATTATTCGAGCTGCAGATATTCAATATTACTGCGAGCGCTGTCGCTTATGCGCCCACCTGCAAACCTGCGAACAATATGAAATATGCTACGTCTATCGCTGCACCCACTTGAGTTCTCGAGTATCGTGCCTTGACAAGTTTCTTTTAGAATACCATCTGATACGGCGAGATAAACAGGCGCCGTGAATATATTATCAGTATACAAATAAACACTGCAAAGTTGGACAACAATGCAAGTGTACGGATGAGCGGGTTTGTGAGTGCAGTCTCTGTAAGAAGATCTGCCGAAGCACAACGCTTCCTCACTTTTGTACCATACGTCTCCCATCATCTTAGATGGTACCGCCATTGGGTTGTGAACCCGAGACGTAGGTTGAACGACCAGCATGGTAATACCGACTAGTTCGTTCATGCTGCGCATGCGAGTTCCGCGCATGCTGAAAGCCAAGATGGTTCTTGTTTGTATTCAAGATGTATCTTTGCTTTGCCATCTTCGAGTTCGACATACGAACTCTCGATGACAGGGATGCCTGATGATATGACATTATCATCTGGCGACATGCACAGTCATCGTCGACCGTACTGACGACTGTCATATTAATATATGACGCGACTCGACATGTACATACAGTCATGATCGACCATACTGTCGACTGTCATAATAATATATGACACGACCGACTGTCATAATAATATATGACATGACATGGTATGACATGTCTGACAGGTATGACACGTATGACATGTATGACACATATGTCATCGGTCATGACCCTGACACAATGAGAGTGGCAAGGGAATACAAGGATTGAGGAGTCTTCGGCTCCCTCGAACTGGCTCCCGGCAGGCCAAAGGCAGCTGCCACCTTCCGCATCAGCTTCGGTATCTCCGGCACTGCCTTCCCCGGGGTCAGGCACCACTCCAATAGCTCGCTTCTCAATCGGTGGGCTTTCAACCAGTTGGAGACCCCCTTGGTCTCCTCTTGCATGGATCTTTGGAGTACCGAGTCCACGTATGCCTGAATGTCGAATCCCGGCGTCACCGATGATGCCAATCCCAAGGAAGCCTGCTCCCTCATACCACCATCCATCTTCATTTACTTGAGATTGAGGAAACACTCACATAGCGTTCTTTGTCTTGATACAAACATGCATAATAATGTGTTACAACAGTAGCATCTTCTCGCCCCCACTCTGATAATGCACGTAATGCAATAATCATAAGGGGCCATAATTTGAGGCAATTACAACACCCTCCCTAATCGTTATTTATCAACTTCAGCTTGTCATAAGCATGCAATCTTTCATCGATCGGATCACAGAAATTCTTCATATCTATCCTCACATCAAACAAAGCAATCATAATCATCACAACTCCAGTAATTATTGTCCATCATCACAACAACTATTTTGTCATAATCACGGCAATTCCATCATCATGGTAACACAATTAATTTTAATCATATTTTCAGCAATCCTTTTTACAACAATTCAAATTTTGTAATCCTTAACAAACTCATCTTTTACAAATAGCAATATTTCCATCTCAATTACAGCAATTATTTTCATCATAATCACAGCAACCAATTTTCATCATAATCACAACCATTAATGCCAAATTATTTGAAACCATGCCACAATTAGGAAATTACAACCCTCATGCAAACTTGCCCTCATCATAATCATACACCTATGTCTACCACAAATATGTGAATCTGTCCTCCCCAAAAAGGAGTTCATCCACCGCACCAGAACGGTCCTACACAATGGACATCTAACCACTTTCCTATAATTCATGGTGAATACAACATGGATTGCTGCCGGCTGGACTAGGCTGGTCAAATGATACATCTCATCTAGGCCATCAAAGCAGGCTACATGATAACGATGATTACATGCAGTTGAAACACATGGCATGCTTTCTCCCAACAGGCTAGATAAGCAGATTGCACAGTCGTCTCCCACCGTTGGGGCAGTCAGTGTCCTCGTGAGTACCACTTCCTCATTGGCCTCCTGAGCCTGTAATTTCAACCAATTTTGTGTCAGGAAAGCTTGTAACCAGGAGCTTACATCCGACCAGATTTTTGGAAACTCATTGTTCACATAAACAACCCCCACGGGGTAAACAGTCCCTCCAAGAGGAGACACCTCACCGTCTGAGGATTTCAAGCAAGTATTACCCCCATGGGGTAATACCCTTCCAAGAAGAGCCTCACTCAGTGTGAGGATAACATCAATTCTTGTTGTCCCCACGGGACACAAGCAACATTTAAATTCAAAACTTCCAAAGCAAGTCAAATACTTAAACTTGGCAGGCCACAAACAACAAGCATAAAATTCACAAGAACCATAAATTCACCACCTAGGTAGCGCCTACAAGCACGGGTACTGCGCTCCTAGGTTACTGCAAGGGCCCTAACTAATTACCCTTTGGGACTAGGACGGGGACCGGACTATTCTTAAAGGAGGGGAAGGAATTCCTAATTAGTGAAACAGGTGGTACAGGCTGATTAAGGTTTTTCAAGCTACCGGGAAGAAAGAAGGCCCTAGCAGACTAACCGAAGGGAATTCAAATTTTAAAGGAAAGGAGAGAGGTCAAGCGGGAGTGCTCGGGCTAGCAACCTGGGCTGGTTGAAGAGGTTCTTGGACTTGGCTTGCGGGAGGATTAAGACCAGAGAAAAGTCCTGGCTCCGGGCTTGGCACCGCATTCGGGTCCACGTACGGGCCGAACCCCGACGGGTACGTCGGGGTCTGGGAGGCTCCCGGCCGGACGTGCAACGGGGACGGGGGCCGCCGGGGACCCGTGCCTTCCGTAACAGGGACGACGGGGGGAGTTTGCTGTCCCGATTCCCGGGACACCAAGTCGGTCGGGACGTCCCCATTGGCGGGGGGACCGCCCCCCCCGCGCTGAGATCAACACGCGGGGTCAGCACAACAGGTTGAGCCGTATCCCCCGTCGGGGCCGTATGGGACTTCTCGAGCACCTCGTGGAAACTGTTAGGGTTGGAAATCGGTGCGGGGATTTCACTGTACGAGCCGGGTCAAATCATATATCGTCATGGGGCGAAAATGCTCCACGACGGGATTTGAACCCGTGACGTTCGCTTCTCTAGTGCGACGCTCTAACCAACTGAGCTACGCGGAGGATGATGATCCTTTCGCGCATTTCAGTGGTACTCGTACAGATCGGACTGTTACAGATCGATGATCGACCATGCGTGTGCCATCGACGACGACGTACCAACATCGCGACTGCGGGCGTCTGTCATCTTTCGTTCCGTAACATATCTCCCCTCTTTAAAGTGTCGTGACCTCACGACATTCGTGTCGAGTTACTTTTCAGAGGTCCGACCTCAGATGTGATGACGTGGCAGCCTGCGATGAAGTTGGGTAGCAGTTCTTGGGATGCAGCCCATCGCACCGAAGGTGCATCGCAGTTCTTGGGATGCAGCCCGAATCCACGTCATCAGCGCGGGTCACATCGTGCCCATGCATGCGCGATCGTAGCGCAGGTCACATCGCCGTGCCCGAGCATACGCGATCTTAGCGTAGGTCACATCGTGTGCCTTATGCCGTTACATCTGAGGCGGTTTCCGAACCGTCGCTTCGATACCAATGTTAGGGTTGGAAATCGGTGCGGGGATTTCACTGTACGAGCCGGGTCAAATCATATATCGTCATGGGGCGAAAATACTCCACGACGGGATTTGAACCCGTGACGTTCGCTTCTCTAGTGCGACGCTCTAACCAACTGAGCTACGCGGAGGATGATGATCCTCTCGCGCATTTCAGTGGTACTCGTACATATCGGACTGTTACAGATCGATGCTCGACTATGCGTGTGACATCGACGACGACGTACCAACATCGCGACTGCGGGCGTTTGTCATCTTT
>LGRX02018810.1:0-13956 GCA_001247695.2 Cymbomonas tetramitiformis | reverse complement strand
TTAAGTGTCATAGGGTGGGGTGTGTGTCATCGGTCATTTTGCTTAAGTGTCATAGGGTGGGGTGGGTGTCATCGGTCATTTTTCTTAAGTGTCATAGGGTGGGGTGTGTGTCATCGGTCATTTTTCTTAAGTGTCATTGCGTGTCATTTTTCTTAAGTTTTCTTAAGTTTTCTTAAGTTTTACTTATATCACCGACGTATAACTCCATCGGCCAATAGCTAATTGCAACGCTACAATTTATACGTATGGAGGCTTGTGGGGGTTTATACGCAAAAAGTTAAGAAAAGATAAGAAAACTTAAGAAAAGTTAAGCAAACTTAAGAAAACTTAAGAAAATACTTGTAATAGTGATACTTAAAATTAAAATTTTGCGCCTGCGGCGGGCAATTTTAGATTTTGGCCGGGATGGCCGAAACTTGGCCGATGGAATTTTTGAGTGTTGGCCGTACGACATAAAAGTTTGATATGTTCCCTGGCTGGTTGGTAAACTGGGGTGCTATCTGTGCCGTCAGTTGCAACGGTTGAGACGGCGTGTACAACACCTGCGAGCTGTTCGCAATCCCTTCCTGTGCCCCCAGAGGTATCTGGTGGCTTGACGCCTGCATCCCAACACCACCACCCCCACCAGCCACGGCAGACGCCTGCACATCCATCGCCACAGATTCGGCGGGGGCCATGGACACCGGTGGCGTGTTTGTCGTTGTTGGGGAGGCAGGTGGTGGCGGGGTTGCTTGCGTCACCGCTTGCAGCTTCCGCTTCAGTTCGGCAATCTCCAACTGAGCCTTCAAGTCTGCAACCTCCTGCTGCAACCGCTGACTCGCCGCCGGTGCCACCTCCCCCCTAGCCGGCTGACCAGTTCCCGCCTGTGACACCAGTTCCATCAGGCCTGTCGCCCCCTCCTCCCTGCCGACGCTCACCCCGTGGTCCACCGACCTGGTTTCCTCCGATGGCGTGCCTTGCCACAGATGCAGGGGCTCCAACGGAGAAAACATATCCTCCTCCCACCCTGCCTCCTCCGTCCTGTTAGTAGCAATGGGTGTTGGCAAGGTCTCTTTGGCTACTGCTGTCAGGGTTATGACCAATGACATATGTGTCATACATGTCATACGTGTCATACCATGTCATGTCATGTCATGTCATATATTATTATGACAGTCGACAGTATGGTCGATCATGACTGTACAGGTCGAGTCGCGTCATACATTTATGACAGTCGTCAGTACGGTCGACGATGACTGTACATGTCGCCAGATGATTATGTCACATCATCAGGCATCCCTGTCATCGAGAGTTCGTACTCCGAACTCGAAGATGACAGAGCAAAGATACATCTTGTCGATTCTTCAAGAACCATCTTTCGCTTTAGCATGCACGGAACATGCATGCGCAGCATGAACGAACTAGTCGTTATTACCATGCGGGTCGTTCAACCTACGTCTCGGGTTCACAACCCAATGGCGGTACCATCTAAGATGATGGGAGACGTAGGTACTTAAGTGAGGAAGCGTTGAGCTTCAGCAGCTCTAGATTCATAGACTGCACTCACAAACCCGCACATACGTTCACTTGTGTATGCTGTTCAACTGCACAGTGATTATTGATAATATTGAATATTATAACAGGGCTTGCATAGCTCAGCCCTTATCAGTGGTATTCTAAAAGTCGTCAAGGCGCGACACTCGAGAACTCAAGTGGGTGCAGTGATATACGCGTAGTATATTTAATATTGTTCGCAGGTTTGCAGGAGGGCGCATATACGACAGCGTTCGCAAATATTGAATATCTGCAGCCCGAATAATAGTTCGTATATCGACAGCGCATAATTGTGCGAGGAGATTTTCCGCAGCGCACTTGCACAACAGCTGATCGCACATATACGCGATAAGGTGTGCATATGGCATATATCGGCGCAACAATGAAATGTATACGATAAACGGTTCACGGATATATGCATGTTCGCGGATGCGATGAATTGTTGGCGGAATCGTTTCCGCGCGGTAGAATCATCAGCGCAGTATCGCAATTTTATGATTGCACTGAATTGCTTTTATATGGCATCATACACGCATACTGCGCGATTGTTACTAAATTGCATATGGCAGCATGCGCTATGTTCGCATACTGCGCGATTGTTACTAAATTGCAGGTGGCAGCATGCGCGGTGGTCGCATACTGCGCGATGGTCACATATTTTGCAGAAGTTGATTGCAGCATGCGTGTGCCCGCATGAATCACGCTTGAAAAATATGCTGTATCATATGCTAATGAATGGCGACGACAATTCATACTTGTCATCAACAGCGCACTCGCATCAGTATACAACATACATCAGCTATAATTGCAAATCATCTCTACGCACTGTTTACAATCACTGCGTGCAATGATTTATGGCCTGTCAGCATACATACTGCTGTGAATGCATTATCATTATACTGCAGCAGATTCCAATGTTCTGATGACCACACAATACTTTTGATCATCAGCATTATATTAAGTGGCAGCACAATGATCTATGCACAACATGTGTGTGCAGATCAGCACACACACACATACAATTATTCCACTTGCAGCAATCATCAATATACAGTGCATGCACTTCTATATCATGCACACATCTTATGACTAAATGATTGCAATGTTGTAAATAGTACATACTTATTATACTTTACAGCTTGAACACGATAACAGCTGTAGTACATAGAGCACAAACATATTGCAGTGAAAGCTAGTTTATATTTGAATTCATGTTGCAAAGGGTGCCTGACAATAATCACAACACCATAATTACTTTGTCGTACCCTGGTGGAGCCGAGATGCTCTCCAGGTAACACGTACATTCTATGGTGGATTATTTGAAGGAATGCTCACCTGAGCTTCATGTAAAAATTTATCAGCCCTTATCAGTGGTATTCTAGGCGGATTGGGGAGCCCGATTTCGATAATAAACGAACAAAGGGGCTTGTTTTAATGCAAACGGAGCGGCCCTGCTTAACGGAATTGGACTTATAATCCTTAACCGGTCTGCTCAACTCCTCAATGTTTTTGTCCAGTACGCACGCTTTGACGAACATCTATCGTGATGAGTGAGAATGGATTCGCCACGTACTAATGTGAAATTTATTCAGTTATGTTTGTCAAGCACAACTTAGGATCACAACTCCTTCTACCTCAGTCATTATCTCCGGTAGCTTCGGATGACTGGCCAAGAATCCGATGACAAACCACGGTTTTGGCAAAGGTAGCATTTAGCAGTTTTTATTTATCCACAGATATGATATCTCGCATGTGTGCGTATCTGTGCAAGGGTATGATTTACACAAGGCTCACTACACCTTAGCAAGGAAGGATCAATTCCTGCTCCTGTCATATCAATTTGATGCAGGGTAAAAATGTTAGGGATATAACCCTGCAGTTCTTGGGTTGCAGCCCATTGCACCGAAGGTGCATCGCAGTCTTTGGGATGCAGCCCTGCAGTTCTTGGGTTGCAGCCCTGCAGTTCTTGGGATGCAGCCCTGATATATATATGTGACCGATGGACGAAAACCTCTTGGGTACATGTTTCCACGGTCTGATTATTATTTGGTCGGCAATTATTGGCAAAAGTCATCGGCTATCAGCTTTTGACTTAGAAGCCACAATGTTATAGAAGCTGCGACCTATTGTAACCATATGCGGCAATTATACCTTCAGCATACGTAGACAATATGATTATGTGGAACTTATAATCCCACTTAAGTTGCATCATGATAAATTTATCCAGGTGTTAACAAGTGTTCAGGATTTGATAAGGGGTTGACGCCCCACAAGCCAAAGGTCACTGTCTCATAAGGCTCGCCTCAAGTGTGCGGCTTTGAGGATTAGTGTCCTGGCGAGGCACAGTCATGATGCTTCCTAGTCCATAATGGAACTGGAAATGAGAATGCTCAAGATCCGAAGACAGGAAGGCTTTTGGTTGGCCAGAATTACTGTCAAGATGCTTAACTTTGATGGAATGGCATTCGGATACAAACTGTGCAACCATGCATGTGATTTATGCATTGGTATATGACTTTGATGAATTGTCTCTTGTCGTGAACCTGGAAGGAATGACGGGCAATTTAGCTAGAGTGGCGGATTTACTCACTCGGCTTTGCTGTTTATGGAATTCGATGCCTGATGGCACAACTGGCAATCCTTTGCTCAGATGCTTTCCTCAAGACATTGGCAACAACTTGTGTGCCAGCTTCTCTAGATTTAGAAATCATGGATCAACAATTTATGAATCAAAACACATGTATCAAGGTTGATTCAATGAATCCTTCAACTCTTGAATTTCGACAATCAGCATCTCAGGCTGTTGACGTCAAAGTGATGGTCGTAAGCTTACGATATAGCTTATTCACCTTTGAAAAACCATCGTTTTCCAGTATCATTGCCCTTCATATAATATGATAGAGCCGGAGAAATATGCATCTATGATTTCTTCTTCATAATGAGCTTCATGTGTTAGTAAGTCAAATAAGACTTCATTTGATGTTTCAATCGGCATGATGTATCATGTCATCAATTTTATGGCTGCTATACACAGATGCTGGAACTTTTGATAAGATCTTTAATTTTCCAAGCAAAATCACAATGATGTAAGGTGTGGGAGCTGTATGAAAATGAATGAATCTATACTCTTCCTCCCCCTCGCAAAAAGAGATGTATCAAACCAATCAGATGGTGATGGAGGATGTTATTCAATCATTATGTTATGTGAAAAATGATTTGATAGAGAATCAGACTGAGATTACTCATCGAATGCTTTAGAGGTAACAATGTTAATCTGTACATTGATTCTCTCTACGTCATATTGGCAATATGCCTGACGTTTTTGAATGTGGCAAATGCCAGATGATGTCAAATGCAGTCGTTGGGTTGCAGCCCACATACTTTGTCAATTCAGGGTCACTATAGTGTGCCCGACTTAGACAATGTTCTGGAAAATGATTGTCATGATGAACAAAGAAATTAGTGATGGAGAGTTACCGAAGTTTAACTTTGGTATCGAAGCTAATGGAGAGTCAATCAAGAAGTGTCTTAATGACGACAACTTACCACGAATTGTATTTTCGTAGTTGATGGATGGCTGACATGTCATTTCTTTATGAATAGAACATGGCATTGCCTAGTGATATGTGTATATTCTTCAGCACATGATCACTTATCTCAATGGTGCCTTATTTTTGGGCAGACACTATTCAGAGACTTGTTATGATAAAGAAATATGAATGATGAATGTGTCATTTCAATCCGATAGAATTGTGACTTGTTTTATGACTATAAAATTTCTGTCACTTTCCAGAATGATGATGAACTTTTTTGGAGACCGTATGCAGATTGCAGGTTTTCCAAGACTTCGTGGCCTAATGGATGAGGCAACAAATTTCTATACATTCCCGAATGAGCTTTCAAAGAGTCTTTATTCCTCAATGAAGCATGCTTGTCTTATGTGACAAAATGATATGAAATTTCAAATATGATGTCAATCTATATGTGGATGGCTTATACCATTGTATGCTATTCCACAAATAAATAGTGATGTCAGAATAAAACTTTGGACAATTGCAACTTAGTACAAATTTGAGTGCATTCAAGTCCACTAAAATGTTCAGAATCTGAATCTAATGTACTTTTCTAGCTAAAGCTACCATTGACTGTCCAACATCCACTCTGGACATTGTTTCTTACGTCTTTTGGCATCGCGCTCAGCGTTTTTCTTATTCTGTAAGCGCCTCTTTGCTACTTTTTCATCCGGAACGTTGTACCGGCTACGAAACTTGCTGGTAACTTCTTCTTCTGAGCTTTCTTCATCCAAAAGCAAAACTGGCTTCAACTTGTCTTGTTCTTTCATCTAGGACGAATCACTCAGGGATGCAGCAGACCTGCAGCATGAGAAGAAAATAAACAGCAAGAAAGTCATTATGCAAAATCACCACTGAAGGAGATGACTTTCATCATAGGATGGTATTTTGGTTGTTTCATATGACACATAGAAGATATGAATAATTCATAGAGAATTTTGGGATAAACATCCTGGATTGGCTGTGCTTGATTGCTCTATGCCCAAGAATGACCGAAGAGATTGCTTGCCACTTTTCAGCCATAAAGCGTAGAGGCTGCTTAACAACGGTTGGGACCATAAGCTAAATAGCTATGCAGCTATGTCGGAGGCTGAATAGCCATAATTGCACAGACTCTGTCTTTTATGATGAATAGACCTCTGAGAAATGATGTCTAAAAAATCAATTGACAACAACTCAACCTTTTGGTATGATGCAGAGCTGATGATCTTTGTTGCACTTCAATTGTTTAATGTGCACTAATGAAATGTCTCGTGATATATAATCTCACAGAATAGGCTTTGCTCAATGGCGATATGATCAGATATATAATGATCAATGAAGACAAGATGGTTGGTATGGCTCATTCAGTAGGCATAATTACCTCAAAGAGATGCCAATACACGGATACATATCAAGACATAAGGGCAATAGGCTTATTGTATAGCCTTCAAGGTAGCTAGCATTTATGCTGCATTGGTCAGCTCAGTGGCTTTGACCTTTTTAGGTGTTGTACTCAGGCCGTGGCCTGCATATTGCATTGAGTAATCTTGACACCTTTAATGATCCAATCAGATGATATGTATGAAGTATCAAGAATGGTTGCCCTTTTCAATGATCATTGGTGGCAGAGGCTATAGTGCTTGCACCGTGTCAATATACAATTCTAGTCTGGATACATGCTAGACCGGATGTATACAATGTCTAGGTCTTCAAAATCAAGCTCATATGAATGTCATGGCTGATGTATGTGTCAACTTTCATGGAGTTCTGCATGGTTTGACTGTATATAGTCAGGCTTACCAAAGCAAAAACGATGATGCAACTTACTTGTTTTATTATTTATCTTTATTATTTATTTGGTTTTTAGTTGTATTTCTAGCTTACCTTCTTCCCCCCTCAAGGAAGTGTATTGCTAGGCGGTTGTCAAGCGCCGTTCAAATACAACAGAGGTCCGACCTCTATGTGATGACGTGGAAGCTTTCTATGAAGCTGGATAGCAGTTCTCGGGTTGCAGCCCATTGCACCAAAGGTACATTGCAGTTATTGGGATGCAGCCCGAATCCACGTCATTAGCGTGGGTCATATAATGCCCAAGCATGTGGTGTATATATATAGCACTACCCTTCAGCGGCGAAGTGGTTTGCTATTACCATCATCGTATGCTGTGGGATATCAAATATATGATCAGAGAGCATGGATATATATATATATATGTACCATGTTTGTCAATATCGGAGAGACTATGTCTTCTTTAAAATCCTCATGACTATATGTATAATGGTTCTGATGTCAACACCTTCTCTCTGAGTGATTTATTAATTTCAGATGTAATGTCGTGGCATGAAATATGTCCACGTCATTGGCATGAGTCATGTTGTGTCCATGCATACACGATCTTAGCGCAAGTCACAATACAGTGCCCGAGCATACGCGATTTTAACGTAGGCCACATTGTGCCTCCATTTATTACATCTGAGAATATATGTTACCCATCATTGTGAGTATAGACAACATTGTGCTGATTGCAATGCTTTCTCTGGTGACTTTTATATCACAGATTATACCAATGTGGTGATCAGTCCAGTGCAATATTTTGTCACCGGAATGTACAGGGATTGTGAATGATTGCAATCCAGCCGGAGGAATAATCTCAACAGCTATTCTGTATTAATGAATGCATCGGAGTTATACTCATTTCGATGATTCGAAACCCATGTCATTTGTGATAATGACAACTCATATGAATATATAGGGTTTTTATCAGAATGCTTTTATGTGATGTCAATATATTATGAACAATTCACTTGCATCTAAGGACAACGGAGTTACGCTTAGAAGGTCTTAAATGGTGGTCTCCCAACAGTTATCAGCTGTTATTCTGGTGCCACATTCTGCCTTCTGCACTGGGACTATATCATCCAGTCTTACAACGATGCACTTGTCCTTCCCACTCTTATGTACGGCTATAGTGCCAAAGTGTATCAGGTGGGACATATACATACATATATATATTATATAACTATCATCTTCTGATCCAGGAAATGCAATTAAGCATGGTATCAGGTTGTATGTTATGTATATAGTTCAGCATTTCAAACTTACTCGAGAATGTAAATGCTGAGCAAAAGTCAACTTATAGTTATTGGGATATAATTTCCCATCCGAGTTTACACTTTATTAGTGATGGTGGATTTAACGTTGTACAGATTTCAACGTTATTTGTGGATGCAGTGATTTTATCAAAAGCAATCCATCAGAAATCACCAGATCGGAATATGAAACGGATATGTGTGAATCCTATCCACCTTCTTTCCCCCTTGAGGAAGTGTGAAAACATAGGCAGTCAGTTGTTTATATACTTTATAGCTTACAGCTTATAGCTTGCAGTCCTTATAGAAAGCAGCTCATACAGTTTTAGGGTTGCAGCCCTACAGTCCTTGGGTTGTAGCCCTGCAGTTTTTGGGTTGTTGCCCGATACATAATCATGTTTGTGTCAACAACAGCATGATATGTTAATGCCAAATACGAAGTTTTACGAAATAAAACTGGTATTTTAGAGCATATATCGTTACAGTGGCCCTGTTACTCAATACAGTGTTTAGGGTGTTACTTAGTATCAGTAACCCTAACACAGGTAAAAAATAAGCAGCATAACGTTTTTGCAAAGATTTTTAAGCAAAACTGCATTTAATACCCATATAAACGTAAAGTGTTTTTTAGGAGGTAGGTTACACCCCTGTTACACACATTTAATTTTAGGGTTGTTACAGGGCGTTACACATGCTGCATAAATCAGGGATTGACATTTGATATATAAACATTCATTTTATCGAAAAAAATCAATCCGAAATTTTCAAAATGTGTTTTACGTACAGCATTTTGAGAGATTTATTGCCATAGCAATAGCGTTACCCATATATATTCAACACCTAATATCTAGGGTGTTACATGAGATATGACATGTGTCATTATGATTTCCTGATACTTTAATAGGTATAAAATCATAATCTCACATAAAATGGGCACACATTTTTCGTTTTGAAATCATGCGTGGAGCATTTTTACCTATTTTACAGCTTTTTCAGCCGTATATATATATATATATATATATATCACATCTCAGTGTGTGTGTGAGTTGCAAGCTAAACAAATGCTGCAACTTTCTTCACTTTTGCACATGATATTTTTCATGGCACAATAGTGAATATCTCAAAATTCAACATGTATGGTGAACATGAAATATGGGTTTTTCTGATTGAAACCCATACAGGCTATTGCACTCTCTGGTGACATAAAGATAAATCAACTGCAAGTGGATTCACAGTTGTGTCAGATCCTAAGATATATTTGAATGTACACAACGAGTATATCAAGTGATATCTTTGTGTTCAAATACATCTGGACACTGCTAGATATAATCTGAGCAGTATTTACACAACACCATGTTTGTGTGTGTATGTCCATAACCTTTGTCAGTTCATTTATGGTTGCTGATCTGAGTTGGTACATGCATGTGAGTGATCAGTTCTGCATCAACTGTCATATGCAATGTAGATTTTGATGTTGCTCCAGCGATAGTGAATATGGCATGGGCAGTGCTCAGCAGTTACCAGCTGCATATTGAGCACTGATACTGCCTTCGGGTCTGGAGATATTCTCCATCCAGCCCTACAGCATGTTGTTTAATCCTGTTACCATTACTATCGCCATCGCTGACATCCAGTACGCACATGTGTTTACTGGATGTTATTCACATTATTGTATACATTGTTATTGATATATTCACTCTGAGTCAGTGAATGTCAATGTATAATGAATGATAGTGTTTGTGCAGTGTATAGTACTGCTGATTAGTACTAGTGTGTGTGTGTGTGTATTTGTTTGCACACACTTTGCAGTATCTTTATGGATATCACAATATCCTAACAATCATGCAGACAGTCAGTATACCACGTACTGTTTACATCTAACATGATATATATAGTTTAGGGATTGTTGTAATTCCATGATAATCTCATTATGAGTTAAGGAGGGGAGGAAGAGTTGGGTGCACTACATCAGGCCGAGAATCGTTCGATTATAAATTGTTAAATCGTGGGATCATCGATCGCGCAAAGCGACGACGGCTAGCGCAAATAATCCGTAACGTAGACTTCGGATGCTTTGAATCGTCTAGCACATACATGATAACGTGTGGATCAATCAGTAATCCAGCGTAGGATTGTATCGCGAAAACGCTCTTCATTGAACCTTGGAACGTCACTCAACGATACGATATCCGTAAAGGTGGGCTACATCCTAAGAACTGTAAGGTGAGGGACTAAAGTGGACTCAGTTTCCCCCAATAACCTAAAAACACCATGAGGGACGCCTCAAATCGGTGTAAGAAGACTGGTACCAGCAAGAAGCGACAACAACAAAGACATCAAAGACATATACAAAGGTATGCCCGTTGTGAGGTCACAACTCTCTTAAGAGGGGAGATCTGTCAGGGTTATGACCGATGACATATCATGTGTCATACATGTCATATGTCATGTCATGTCATGTCATATATTATTATGACAGTCGACAGTATGGTCGATCATGACTGTACAGGTCGAGTCGCGTCATACATTTATGACAGTCGTCAGTACGGTCGACGATGACTGTACATGTCGCCAGATGATTATGTCACATCATCAGGCATCCCTGTCATCGAGAGTTCGTACTCCGAACTCGAAGATGATAGAGCAAAGATACATCTTGTCGATTCTTCAAGAACCATCTTTCGCTTTAGCATGCACGGAACATGCATGCGCAGCACGAACGAACTAGTCGTTTATACAATGCTGGTCGTTCAACCTACGTCTCGGGTTCACAACCCAATGGCGGTACCATCTAAGATGATGGGAGACGTAGGTACTTAAGTGAGGAAGCGTTGTGCTTCAGCAGCTCTAGATTCATAGACTGCACTCACAAACCCGCACATACGTTCACTTGTGTATGCTGTTCAACTGCACAGTGATTATTGATAATATTGAATATTATAACAGGGCTTGCATAGCTCAGCCCTTATCAACTGCCCCGCAGTCCTTGTGGTAGGACCAAATCGACGATTTGGTCCTACCACGAGGACCATTGTTCCGATAATTTAATTGGCCATCTCCCGTGATTTGTGGTGTCTAACCAATGAAAGGTAGTATATATAGGTCCTATATTAATTTATTTGAACGCTGGTTTGGCCTATATCCATCCCATATATCCATGACGAACGCATTTCAAACCTCTACACTCAGATTTTTCAAAACGGATTTTTCGGAACATTCAAAATGTGGCAAATTAGTGACTCATCTTCAATATTTTTTTACCAATCATATGTCAACACTACACCTGCGCGGTTACCATCAAATTGAACCCATACATATGTCCCAATCATATTTGGGCGGCAGGCCCGGTTGGAATGCATATATTGGCTCGTTGGCGCGTTGGCTTCCCCTCTAATATATTGGCTCGTTGGTTTCCCCCCTAAAACAGTGGTCACGCGAGCTGACCAGCCAGCCATCATAATTGCTTGCTAGAGGGCATATATCGCAAGGTTGGTGTGTGCGGCACATTAAATCTTCAAGTATATATGTATTGCGAATTTCTGAAAGTCTAACATCATCCAAATATCTTATTTTTCGACTGGCGTGTACATTTTAGAATGGATGAATGCCAATTTCTATAGTCCGAAATTCACTAAATTCGGAATTTGCATTTTGCTGAACATGCGCCATGCTGAAATAGAGCGGAAATGATGATGAGGGTGCGAAGTAACCGATTCAGTTATCTTATTTGGTCATAAACTCAAGATGTATAACCATGAGCATCACCGTTAGCCCCCCATGTGACTCCTAATACTCAAAATAACGGTGGTCCTTGTGGTAGGACCACCATTTTCTTCAAGCTTTTGGTGAAATTACACCCCTAAAGCGTGTCGTTTAACCACGCACCTAAAGTCTCATGGGGGTCGCCGCTATAAGAAATAAAATTTATTTAACTCATAAATATCATGTGCAAATGTTGCCTGTGCCTCAAATAGTCGATTTAGTGATCGAAACCGCAATTGCCCATTGGTCCTTGTGGTAGGACCATGAATTTGGGTAGTAGCCATCTTGCGACCCCACCTGAACCGCACGGGGACCAACCTGCCTCTTGGATCTGGTTCTCGTGGTAGTTGCTGCTGCCTCATCCGCACTCCTCTTCGTCCCTGCCACCTTCCCTGCCTTGGCCTTCTTCCCTGCCTTCTGAGCAGCAGCAGCAGCTGCTGCCTCCTTCGCTGCCTTCTCAGCAGCAGCTGCTGTTGCCTTCTGAGCAGCCGCCGCTGCTGCCTTTGCCTCCGCTGCTGCCTTTGCCTTCGCCTGCTGCTCTGCCTTCTTCGCTGCAACCTTGGCTGCCTCCGCTGCTGCTTTCTTGCTCGCTGCAGCCTTCTTTGTGGCTGCCTCCTTCGCCGCCGCCTGCTGCCTCGCCACCTCCTCCCGCTTTCTGGCCGCCTTCTTGGCCTCCGCCGCTGCACCCGTTTTCGGGACAGCATCCGCTGCCCCCCTATACACCGGCTTCAGCTCACCAACCAGAAAGTCTTCTTCTTTCTTCCAGTGGTGATTGAAGCTGGCGACCTGCTCAAAAGTGCCCGCCTTGTGCGCCTCCTGAAAGCACTTGCAGGCTTCCAGCAGAAGATCAGGAGCCTCCTTCCTTGCCTCCTCCGCGATCATAATTTGCACCCTTTTCTCGCCTTTAGCCGTGAGGCTGCTCACTCGGAACAGCACCAAACGACGCTTTCCTGACTCCGCCCCCTCCAGACTCCACGGCCCATACACCCAGCAACCCACCCCGTTCTGCGGTTTCCCAGGTTTCACCGCGGGGCCCGCAATCCAGCACTTGCTCGGGTGCTTCTCGTGCGTCAACACCCTCCCAAACGCCATATCCCCCCGAAGACTATTCCGCAGGCTCACCTTCTCGTGGAGGGTCCAGGCGATCGTGGGAGAATTACAATTTATCGCCACGCAGTAGTTCATCTCCTCATACAAAGCTCTAAAATAATATTTTATCATCGGCGGATTAGGCAGCAGCTGTCGTGAGTCCAAGGCCTGTATCCGCGAGAGCGGACCGGACAAGGCCCGTACCGGAAACGTCACGTTCTCCGGCGGGTTCGCTCCCACCAAGTCGATGTAAAAGTGTACGGACCAGCGCGGCCACCCCGTGTGCTTGAACTCCGCCCCGCAATGCACCAACCTCCCATGAAACACCACCACACTCCTCGCATTCAAGAAGAGTGTTACCCCCGCCAACCCCCTGCCCTCATGGGATTCCCCCACCTTCACCTTGTGCGACCCAGGGTACACCACAAACTGATACTCCTCCGTGTACACCGTGAGCACTCCGTACTCCCCCTCGTCGTAGTGCCTCCCTTGCCGCTCCGCTCCGCAGTGCGTCATAAGGCATGTCCGTGCCATAATTCCAGAGCGCATTTCTAGGTCCCTGTTATCCACCTCCCCCAGCTTTCCCAGCAGACATACCCCTTTCTCGTAGCACTTCATGAAGTTCTGCTTCACTTTGTTCGTCTGGTACCCTTTGTGAAACTCCTTGTGCAGGCTGTCCAGGCTGTCCAGGTCCGCTTCATCTTGCATATAAGCGACGAAATAGCCGGCTCTTTCCAGCTGCGCTTGCCAATCAGGAGGGTACAGCAGGGAAGGCTGTACCCTCGAAGCAGGATCCTCCTCCCCAGGCTCCTCTGCAGGTCCTGCCTCCTTCGCCTCCCCTGCTGGCACCTGTGCAGCCTCCCCTCCTGCTGCCGCGATCGCCTCCCCTGCTGCCTGCTGTGCTGGCTTCTGTGCAGCCTCCCCTCCTG
>LGRX02018809.1:0-15265 GCA_001247695.2 Cymbomonas tetramitiformis | reverse complement strand
GTCAGCCTGCTGAAGGTGCGGTCGGCGCATCCTCCTGGCAGCGCCTCACAACCCGCCTCGGAGGCAGCGGGATCCCTGACCATGCCTGGCACAAGAGTGCATGGCGTGATGACGTGGCAGCCCATCATTGAGCCGCGCCTCCCCTGTGATGACGTGGCGGCCCATCATTGAGCCGCGCCTCCCCTGTGCATCACGACTGTACGTGCATCGTGTCGTCTGAGTCAGCCGAACCTCGTGGTGTCTCCTCGCACCGCGTTGCCGCCCGCAGTAGTTTATATACTTGGGCGCCGCCTCCAGTCATGACACGGATGCACCGCGTTGCCGCCCGCAGTAGTTTATATACTTGGGCGCCGCCTCCAGTCGTGACACGGATGCACCATGACCGCACTGCCGCCCCCGCAGGGCTGGATACTTCCTGGGCGCCGCCCAGTCGTGACACGGATGCACCATGACCGCACTGCTGCCGCCTCGCAGTAGTTTATATACTCTGGGCGCGCTCCAGTCGTGACACGGATGCACCATGACCGCACCGCGTTGCCGCCCGCAGTAGTTTACATACTTGGGCGCCGCCTCCAGTCGTGACACGGATGCACCCTGACCGCACCGCGTGTGGGCACAGCAGTAGTGCTAGCCTCACAGCAGCGGCAGCTGAAGTGGGCTGACACCACGCGGGTTGGTAGGCGTGCGGATCATGACAGAATGCCTTGATGGTGGTGGGAGTGGCGGTGCAGGTCATTGCCACGCGAGCCATGTCTGAGGCTCAGTACTTCTCTACTGGCGAGGTCCCCCAGGACGGGTGGGGCATCGGGCACTACGGGCTGGCCCTGGAGCACTATACCCACTTCACCTCTCCCATCCGACGCTATGCGGACATCCTGGTGCACCGGCAGCTGATGCAGGCGGTGCTCTCTTCAGGCGCGCCCCCTGACAGAAGGTGTGGAGAGACGACCATGAGAAGTGGCGGCTGAGGAGCGAGGACGAGGGGAGAGGGCTGGTGGGCGATGTGCTGGCTGAGCGATGAGGGGGTTGGGGAGAGCTGGGCATGCAGGATGTCCGCAAAGCCGGACGGCGCTGATGTCACACGCGGAGCTGTCTGTTACAGCAGAAAGTATCAACCAACGGTAGGTGCGCAGCTCACACGGACTAGTGGGTGTCGGTGTGGGTTGAACCATCTTGGAATTGTGGTGCTGCACGGGTTGGGGCATCGGGCGGAGGAGAGAGGTGATTGGGGTGAGAGTTGGGCGGTGGAGGGGGCGAGGAAGCATAGGGGGAAGCCAGGAGTGGAACAAAGGAGATGGATGAGAGGGGGCGGGACATGAGGTGTAGGGCGCGAACAAGATTTAGAAGGGGAGAACCGGATCGTGGAGAGAAGCGTGTGGGAGGGTTGAGAGGGACGAGAGGGCTATCAGACATTGAGCAGGGGATGAGAGGAGAGGGTGCAGGCACCGTGCGAGCAAGCGAGCTCAGCAAGACTGCTCGGAGCTGTACCTTGCGCTGCTGCTGAAGAAGCAGCCGCGGGTGGAGCGCGCCATCGTGATCTCCCTGCGGCCCAACGGTGTGCCCCAGCTCCTCCTCCCGCTGACGTGGCCGCACCCTCACACCTACCGCTGAGCATACATTTCTCCATGATTCTCCAGATTTTGCTCATGAGAAGGAAAACGAAGAGAATGATTAGAGATAATACTGACCCTTTTTTCCTTTCTTTTTAGTAGGGTTATTAGCACCGATAGCTTGAACACAGTCCGTGAACGGAGAGCATCCGAGAGGTTTTTGATAAGCGACCACGAGTGCAAAAGGTTTGAACTCCTCGTCCACAGTATTTACTTGTGGGTCACCTTTGCGGAACATGCCATGAATTACAAGCATGGACTCGCCGACAAGATCATCATCAGGCTTTGGAGTCTTGTTGAATGGGTACTTGTAATTTTTGGGGACGATGCTAATGCTCCACCATCCCAAACAATATGGACCCCAGGCTTTCGAATACATATCCACCATGATTGGAACCGCCCACTTCGTATTATCAACAAGCTCTCGGGCAAATGAAGTTGACTCGATGGATCCTGCCTCATCCGAATCCGAATCCGCCCCGATGGAACTCATAACCCTGTATGTCACCATACACACCGGCGTGTCAACCGATGAGAACCGATCATGTCTCAGGCGTATGTGCGGGGCTAGCGCTCGATGTCTCAGGTTTAAGTGCGGGGCTAGCGCTCGATGTCCCACAGGTGTAGGTGCGGGGCTAGCGCCGATGTCTCAGGTGAGGAAAGGGCTAGCGCTGATGTCTCAGGTGAAAAGTGCTAGCGCTGATGTCTCAGTGTGTAGGTGCGGGGCTAGCGTCCGATGTTTCAGGTGTAGGCGTTAGCGCCGATGTCTCAGGTGGTAAAAGGGGGGCTAGCGCCTGGGATGTCTCAAGCGTAGGTGCGGGCTAGCGCCGATGTCTCAGGTGCAGGTGCGGGCTAGCGCCGATGTCTCAGGTGTAGGTGCAGGGCTAGCATTCGATGTCTCGGGCTTAGGTGCAGGGTAAATCACTGTTGGATTCAAGGTTCCTTTGGGTTGTAGGGTTCACCTTCCCCTCCTCCCAAGTCCCAAGAGACCGACTCACCCCACAGTTCACGAGACAGTAGGAACACGTATGCTGCTCTCTAAGCAAAGAGCTTTTGGTCACAGCGGTGAGATAGCAGGGGGGATGGTCAGATGGGCTAACGAGCTTAAGGCGGGGGTGAAAGAGCAGCTGGATGGTCAGATGGGCGAATGAGCTTTGGGGCGCGGGGGTGAAAGAGCAGAGCGGATGGTCAGATGGGCCAATGAGCTTGGGGCGGGCGGGGTGAAAGGGCAAGTGGATGGTCAGGATACAATTCAGGCTGGGGTTGCAAGCGTGGGTGAAAAAGAACAGAGCGGATGGTCAGATGGGCGAACGAGCTTGGGGCATGCATGGGGGTGAAAGAGCAGAGCGGATGGTCAGAGGGCGAACGAGCTTGGGGCGAAGTGGTGAAAGCAGAGCGGAGGGTCAAATGGGCGAACGAGTTTGGGGCAGCGGGGTGAAAGAGCAGAGCTGACATTAAGATGGGCGAAGGTTCGGGCGTGCTGAGGGGAAGCGGGCAGGGCTTGTGGTTTCGTGCCCTGGGCCTCTGCAGACGAAGGCGCCACTCCCACTGCTTGATGCGGACGGCTGCTTGCTGATCTCTCCACGCTGTGGGCCACCCGCATGGTGATGGGTTGGACCGGCCGCGTTACACCGCACCTCGCACAGCGTCCAACTGCTGCGCTTGACGGGGGCCGGCGAGCCACTGGTGGAGTTCCACCTGCTGCAGTCCGTGTGGGTGCAGCTTTCTGCAGGGTCCACCTCGCGGGCGCGCTCGCCCAGGATCTGCGTGGACCTCCTCCATCCATCTGATGTGCGCCCCAACTGATGGGCACTCCCACCAGGGCCTTCGCCTCCTGAACGTTTCACAGCGGTGCATCTGGGCCTGCCCCCCTCCCCAACGACGTGGTTGATGTACTAAGCATATGTCCGTGTGCGCGTGGAGGTAGTGATTGACCCAACAATCTGGGATGGTTGCACACATGTCACATGTCGGTCATCATGTTGATGCACCTTCGATGATAGGTATTTGCATATATGTGTAGGCACGTGCATGTTACCAAACAATCATTTTAATATCAAACTACGCATTTTTTCGGGTGTTAAGCTGGTTTAGTCTATGTAGGAGGATCCGGCTGGATACCTTTGTTGCCAGAAGATTCTGAGAATATTCAAACCTGTTCAAACCTCTTTTTGCACAGGATGGAGGCAGATCCACACCGGAGAAAACAGAATTTCAGATCAGCTAACGTACACTTTAGTAGCTTTGACGAACCAGCAGAACGGTGACCGAATATCGTTGATCCGCGCAGCCCCAGGAGATATGGAACAGTATCTGACGCACCGCTAAGGAGGGGGAACCGTAGGCAATCAGTGGAGTCGGGATGTGTAGACCTCGCTGCTGGCTCAGTGAGAGTCCGTTCCACAAACCCTTTCTGCTGTGCATGAGCAAGACTGGGAATAAACTGTTGTAACATATTTCCATTTGTAAAAAACTATTATGACTGCAACTTACCTTGTGATACCGTATCCCCCCTTCCCCAACGACGTGGCTGTTGTACTAAGCATCTGGGCATGCCCCCCTCCCCAACGACGTGGCTGATGTACGGTGTGGGGATGGGAACGTCGGCACAGGAGATGGTGGTTGCAGCGCTCTCCAGACCGGGCGTGGCGTCTGGTGAGTGGCTGCAAGCACCTCGTTGCACCATGCCCTTGTACAGCTGGTGTGTGGCGTCACCTGGTGGCGGCTAGAAGGGCAGTCGCTCGCGGGCTCCGGGTCAAGGGAAGAAGGGGTCTCCATTGACCCACGTGGACTGTGCCACATTTGATTATAGGAATCGTTTTGCTGGGAGGAATATGCTCCCGGCTCGTTGATTCCATGACGTATCCCAGCAACCTCGGTGGAGACTCCTCCAAGCAGTGACCCGCAGAACCCTGCACGTCTCGCGCCCTGCTCCGACCTCGCAGCACGTTCTTGGAGGCTTCGAAGCGATGTGTGAGAGAGGTGGTGGGGTGGGGACTGAGATCCTCCAGAGTCCGTCTCTGAAGCGCCGTCCCCCTGCAGGCGCCAAGAACTTGCCTCAGCGCACACCACGCCGGTGCGCCCCCTAGCTCCGAGCTCCTCGAATGCGCTCCGTGGCATGTAGTCCCCCTTGCAACGCTCATGCGCTCCCGCGATGGAAGTGGAGATGCGGGTCAAAGCGCAGAGGAAGCAGCCCATCACAAATGCTGCGAGCAAAAGTGGGTGCTTACACATCCAATAGCCCGGGCATGCATTTTCAGAGGTGTTTACACACTTAGTAGCCCGGGCCTCACTCTTTTAGACATATTCTGCATTTACAGGGGTATTCATGTACCGCATAGCCCGGGCCTCACACTTTGAGGCATATTCTGCCTTTACAGGGGTATTCACATACCGCATAGCCCAAGCCTCACTTTGTGAGGCATATTCTGCATTTACAGTGGTATTCACGTACCGTATAGCCCGGGCCTCACTTTTTGAGGCATATTCTGCATTACAGGTATTCCGTACCGCATAGCCCGGGCCTCACTTTGAGGCATATTCTGCATTTACAGTGATATTCACGTGCATAGCCCGGGCCTCACTCTTGAGGCATATTCTGCATTTACAGTGGTAATCACGTGCATAGCCCGGCCTCACTCTTTGAGGCATATTCTGCATTTTTACAGTGGTATTCACGTACCGCATAGCCCGGGCCTCACTCTTTGAGGCATATTCTGCATTTACAGTGGTATTCACGTACCGCATAGCCCGGGCCTCACTCTTTGAGGCATATTCTGCATTTACAGTGGTATTCACGTACCGCATAGCCCGGGCCTTCCCCTGTAGCAGTTTCTCCTAATGTCCTCCGGCATCCGCCCTAAGGCCATCCTGATGTTCCCCGGCATCCGCCCTAAGGCCATCCCAATGTCCCCCGGCATCCGCCCTAAGGCCATCCTAATGTCCCCCGGCATCCGCCCCTAAGGTATCCTAATGTCCCCCGCATCCGCCTAGCCATCCTAATGTCCCCTAGCATCCGCCCCTAAGGCCATCCTAATGTCCCCCGGCATCCGCCCCCAAGGCCATCCTAATGTCCCCCGGCATCCGCCCTAATGCCCCCATCCGCCTCTAAGGCCATCCTAATGTCCCCCGGCATCCGCCCTAAGATCCGCCCAGGATCCCTTTAAGGTTCCCCTGAAGTCCCCGAACATCTCCCCAGGATCCTCTAACACCTGCACACCTTCCCCCCTTACCGAAGTCTCCCAGACATCCCCTCTATATATGCACACCCCCCCTCCACGGTTCCCCTAAAGCCCCCTAGAGTCCCCATCAAACACCGCATCCCCCCTAAAGTCCCCCAATATCCTCTTACATTCCCCCAATATCCCCTACATCCCCATTGAGCCCCCTAAACGCCCCATACAATTCCCCAACATCCCCCTCAGTATATCCCCTAAGTTTCGCCTAATGTTCCCTGAAAGTCCCCTTACAGTCCCTCTTCACCCCCTGGTATGCCACCCGGTATAACTCCCGGTACGCCCCCAGCGATCCCCGGTAGCCCTAATATCTCCAATCACCCCCACAAATATCCCCCAACACCCCATGATAGCTCAGGCGTGCTCATGCCAAAATACCAGCTGGCACATGCCGCTCTTGCCAGAGGAGGGTTGTCCTATTTGGCATGAGTGCGCCTGTGCTAAAATCTTTAGCACGAGCGCGCTCATGCCAAAACGGAGGACCCTCCCACGGCATGAGCGCGCCACTGGCATATGCCAGTGGAGGTTTTTAGCATGAGCGCGCTCGTGCTAAAAGTATTGGCACGCCATGGGATGTGGGTGGGTGTCCATGGGGATGCTGGGGGTTGAAAAATGAAAAAAGTGTGGGCCTCCCATTTTTCAAAGGCCCTTCGAGGAAGCCCCCCGCAGCTCTTAAAGATAATTAGCTTTCAGCCAAAAAGTCCCTGCAACATGATATTCCTGCTCACGAACGCAGCCATCCTTGCAGCTGCAGCCGTCTCAGAGAGAATGTTCTTCCATGCATGCGTCACTCGAAAGGACTCCAATTCTACCTGCCACTTGGAATCGAATGAGACGGGTAGCAAGCGAGTCCCTAACCGACCATGGTCCTCGCGCGTTGGTGCCAGTGGCGCGCTCATGCCGTGGGAGGGTCCTCCGTTTTGGCATGAGCGCGCTCGTGCTAAAGATTTCAGCACAGGCGCGCCCACGCCGTAACATATGCATATGTATGTATGTGTGTGTGTATGCTTACTCCGTAACCCAGAGACCAACAATTGTTTGGCGACGATCGGTCACATCGTATCATCTTTCCATGCTGCTTTGCATTTGGGTTGGGAATATGTATGCGTTTGTGGTATCTTGTCACGGCCCCGCCCTGCTCTTGATTTGCTTTTCACATCCACTGGGATGATGATGGGCTGGCTTTTGTTGGCCGGTCTCATGCCGTTCAGTGTATGCTTATCCATGCTGTGTGGTGTGACTGCATTCATGACATAACCATGGACCAACAGGTCCCATCCATCGACCGGGAGCCACTGGGGGGCATGCCAGCAGGGTCCGCTTACTCCGTAACCCAGAGACCAACAATTGTTTGGCGACAATCGGTCACATCGTATCATTTTTCCATGCTGCTTTGCATTTGGGTTGGGAATATGTATGCGTTTGTGGTATCTTGTCACGGCCCCGCCCTGCTCTTGATTTGCTTTTCACATCCACTCGGATGATGGTGGGCTGGCTTTTGTTGGCCGATCTCATGCCGTTCAGTGTATGCTTATCCTTGCGACTCCTTTGGCAACCCGTAGCCACAGAAGACCGCACTATGTACCCACGCCGGGGATCAAAGGATTCAGCACACACTTCGGGACACTCATCTGGATTCTCCGGAGCTCACTAGTGAAGAATGGGACCCCCTAAGCCTCGCTGAGCCACCCGAGCCCCTCTGCATCTGCACCACCAGCGCACTGCCGCCTTGTGCCTGAAGCCGGTCCATCCCTGTCCCCCGATCTGCGCGAGCCATATCTCCACCACCAAGCCCACGCGCAAGACCACCCCTCTGCTCCCTGAGCCTCACTGGGCCACCTGAGCCCTTCTGCGGCTGTCCTATGTATGTATGCATGTATGTATGTTTATGGCCGAGTTGCCCTGATTGGCTGGATCGTTTGTGGCGGAGGTGGGGAAGGGCTTGAGATACAGGCGGGAAGCAGCACTGGTGAAGGGGGTAAAGGGGGCACAACAAACGTGGACGAGAAGAGCACTGACGAAGCTGCTGGCTCCCGGTGCGCCTCCTGCCCGCGGAGGACTCCTTCGAGCCCGCTTGGCGCTGCGCGATGTTTAGTGGTCTGCTCCCGCGTTCACTAGCAACCAAAATGCCTGTAGCGGCTGCCTATGAGTTTGGAGGCGGGCGGACGGGGGGTTGATGGGCTGCGGAGTGCAGGCCGAGACAGCCGAAGGGCACACGCAGCCTCTATACGGACCAGCTGATGGAGCACTCCTCCTGGCGGTAACCGGCAGCCGGCCCGCAATGATCTCTTACTGGTGCAGTGGAGGTTCCGAGCAGGGGGGTGGCTCGGCAGAGGCCGCTTGGGCCAGGCGTTGTGGGAAGTACCGGAATCATGAGTGCGGGTGGCGTGATTCTTGACCAGAAGCCCAAGCTCCGGCCACAATCAGCTGCCCGTGCAGTCTGTGGACTCGGCCCCCTGGGCTTGGATGGATGAGCCACGCACTTGATTTGAGCGCGTAGGGTATGGGCTCCCGGGCGCCTGCAGATGGGGAGGCATACGGCCGCGTGACGCGCGCCGAGCATCCGCTGGAGGTACCTCACGCAGCAGCACAGGAGGCGGACCTACGCACTCGCTGGAAGAAGCTCCAGGTGGTCCCACCTCCCCACCTCCCTTCGCCTCCCTTCGCCTCCTCTTACCTCCCCACCTCTCACTGCCTCCTACCGCTTGCCCACCTTCCATTTTATACAACCCCTCCACCTCTCATTGCCGTCTACCGCCTCCCCACCTTCCCACCTCACGCTACCCCCCACCCTTGCATTCCCTGGCTTCTCCCCCCCCACCCTGCATTCCCTGACTCTCCCCCCACCCCTGCATTCCCCTGGCTCCACTCCTGCATTCCCTGGCTTCTCCCCCCCACCCCTGCATTCCCTGGCTTCTCCCCGCCACCCCTGCATTCCCTGGCTTCTCCCGCCACCCCTGCATTCCCTACTCCCCGACTCCCTGCCTCACCACCTCTCCTCGCCTCCCTCTCCACCTTTCACCTCCCCCCAGTTACCCAGCCTTCCCAACGCTTTCCCACCTTCCCTACCTCCCCTGGCCGCTCCCCGCCGTCCACCCCACTTCCATACTTCCTTGCCTCTTATTCGTTGGTATGAAGAGAGGAGGAGAGGTGGGCAGCTTTGGGGTGGGAATGTTTGCAGTTGCATAGCCGGACGTATGCCAAACAGGTAATGGCATACCTTGTTCACCTCGCGCAGTTTTCTTGCCCGCCTAACATTCATCGCTTGCAGCCACGAGTCCCTGCAGGGATTCAGTCCAGCTGAACTCTGACTGTATTTTGTGAAGTGCGTTGTGTCCCATCATTCACCCCAATCCCAGTATATACCTCGCACATTCATCCCATTCCGTTTGCAGCGTGTGATAGCGGTGTTGACCGATCATTCGCCAACTTGAACACTGTCCAATGGACAGTTAGCAATCGCCGCCTTTATACTTGGAAAGCTGCAGTGCTGCGATGAGCGTCGGGCAACGTGATTTGAGCAGTTGAGAGTAAACCCTTGGCCGGTTGCTAGCCGGGCGCACTTCGAGGCGGGCTGCGGCCGACCGCGGACTGACGCGGGAGATGCCTTCGTGTGCAGGCTCGACGACGCTGCCCCTCGAGCCGCACCTCGGGTGAGCATTGCGCCAAAGCTGACACCGGGAAGTGCACAGGGGGGGGCGGCAAGCACCCTAATGACATGCAGTGTGACCAAATTGTGGCTGGCTCGCCTCTTGGGCTGTCGTCTCTCGAAAAAGGGCAGCCCGTGGAAGGTCAGACATAGAACACATTGCCAAGGTATTTGCGTTGTTTGCCATCTTCATCATGCCCATGCTATATTCCATGAGAAGCGCCGTACTCACTGGCAGGTTTCGTCCGCAGACTGACCAGCGTTTTTGGCAGGATAGTGCTAAAAATGTGTGCCGTGAGGACCAAGCATGTTTGCAAATGTTGTGGTTGACCGTAAAACTTGGATGCATGTCGCAAACAATTTGCGAAGTTTGGCAGTGCTGGCTGTCGGAATAGAGTCGGAGCATATTGAGTATTATGGAACGAGCTTGTGCATAAGTGTTAAGGCTCTGCTAGAAGCCCGCATAGCTCGGGTGTGCCAGATATCATTGCCATACACTCTGTGTCGCTCATTTTGAAGCACATTGTGTGCCATATGCGTTTTGGGAGTTATGTGAATCGTGATGATGGTATGCAGTAGGTGTGATCACCAGAATGCTAGAAGGTTCTCATGGCTGAGTATGGAGGTTCACATTGCATGTGGTGTTCAGGAGCAAGCACAACGCTCTGAATGAGATTGGCACAATCGTGAATTTAATCAGCACAGGATTGTTTGGACATTCCACCCGTCGGTGCACATTCGCATCCAACTCGTTGGTGTGTGTTTGTAAGAATAACAATCAGTCTCGCAGGAGTGTATGGGATCAATGGTGTCCCGTGCCTACGATTACCAGAATTTGATCGATATTACATCCATTACGACTATCAGATTATTATCGGTCCGGAATAGGAAACTTCGGAACAAACCCCTTCTGTCCATCGCCAGCCCAATTATCTCCGCATCAGTTGGCCTCAGCTCTTGCGCTGGACACCCCATTGCCCTTGTCTTCTCGTTGAGGTTGACTTCTCTCCTCTCCTGAATGGAGCGTACAGTTCTGAGGACGAAGCCAGGCCGATGTGCCATGAAGGCCCTGGATCCTTGCATGGCAATTATGGTGGGCAGTGGCTTCACGCTCATTAGAGAAATAGAACATATGTTTTGTCACATGAAAGAACATTTTGCTGCAATGAAAAATATTACCGAAAAGTTCCGCAAACAATTTCAGTGGATGTTGTGTTGAAATACGGGGAAAGTGAAACTGCATGCCGCTATTTGTCACGCAAGTTAATAATTGACAGTTTAACAAATGACCTTCCAACCTACGCGCATTACAACAATATGGCTTTGTCATTCGTGCTTCGGATATATTTTATCTTGATGATTCTGAACGTTTTGTGTTGTTATCACAATCAAAAGCAGTATATGCCATTACACAAGCATAGAATATTGTGGGGGAACCCCCCAAAGTTTGGGTATCCCTTAATCTGGCGAGTATGTCATTGGACAGTAAAATTTGATTTGGCTGCATTTCTACTGCCGCATGACGAGGCACGCCAGCAATGTTTATGAGCGACGTGGGTGCAATAATCACACATATTGCTGAAGGGTTTATTTCGGAAATTTGTGAAGTTGATAACTGTTCAAATTGTTTGAAGGGCGTCCATTTGAAAAATGAGCCCGACTTTTCCGCCTTCAATTTTGAAATGGGGCCGGAATTTCGGTAACTTAAACATATAATCACCAAGATCACATATGCGATGACTAGTGTCTACTTTCCCAAACCCAAACCATCTGATACTCAAGACTAACAATTTCAAGTGCGCCTTGTTCTTACATGGGGACATATGCCCTTCCATTATGCATCAACGAATACTAAACCCGCTACAAGCCACAACAATCAAAACATGAAAGTCAATTACGTTTAGGTCAGTTGAGCGTCAAAATGCGCGACATTGTTGGGTATGCATGGATTCCAGCATGCATCTCCCCAGCCTGAAATACCCCTAGGGTCGAAATTTATCCTGAGCACACGATACGGTCCATGTGGCGCTACATGCTACAATGGGAAGAGGAGTAGGGGGGCGGGGGGGTAGGCAACAATATAGGGGTCTGAGCATTAGGGCCCCATCGTCTAGACAAGAGGGATATCTACTATTCTGAGAATAGAATCTCAGGACCAATGGCGATTCAGGATAAGGATAATGCGCTTACAATGTATGCTATGCGATTGCAGAAGGTGTGTGCTGTCTACATGCGTGAAGCACAAATAACTTGTACGCAACGAGTAGTATCTCACTAAGAAGCATCGCATAGGTAAGGTTTTTGTCAATTAGTTGGCTATGAGAAGAGAAGCATTGCCTCGCAAAAAACTACAGGAGACACTTGAGTGATTTATGAGAGACAGGACTCCCCGGCGAATTGGACGTCCGTGCAGTGTTTGCTGCTGAATCTTGCTGCAGTTTATGAAGCTGCGGTTGCTGTACTGGGACGGACTTGCATTCATCGTGGTCGCTTTCACCATTAGATTTCTCTGCATTTGGCAACCACTTAGTGTTAAAGCATGTAGTTCTACTCAAGTCATGGGGACTATAAGCCTCACACCCAGAAAAGCGTCACTTCTTCTTTTCTTTCTTTTGTTTTTCTTTTCTTTCTTTTGTTTTTCTTTTCTTTCTTTTGTTTTTCTTTCTTTTGCTCTTCTATCTTCTTTCATGCAATTCTGGTTCGCGATGCCATGGAAAATTACACGTGATCTCCCAGCAGCCCCTTGTCTCCTCAGGAGCCTAAGGAGCAGCCGTACGGAACAGGCCGGGCAGCGTACCGAGAGGAAGAATGAGAGGCACCGCCGTGGGTGGTGTCATAATCTGGGGGGCTGTATCGAGGTCTACCTGGGCACCAATGACACCAGTTAAATTGGACTGAACATCACCAGCGAAGGAGCCTTGTATACCTCCCAGTGTTGGGGGACATGTGTACATCCCAGGGAGGTGCTTGCGCTCAAATGCCCCTCAAGCTCGGCGGAGGAAAGCGCAGCGGTAACTCTGGATAACTAAAACACCATACGTTCATGTCACAATCATGTCGCAATGCTCCTCTGGCGCCAGCTCAGCATGCCAGGAGTTCCAGCAGATCCATATTTCATCCAACTCCAGCGGCTCAGCAGGCAGCTCAGGAGGCTGGTCCCAGATCGAAGGGAGCGGGTGAGTGGGATGTGAAGTCCTCAAAATCAAAAAGCAAATGCCACTTGAGCTGCTAATTGGTAAGTCAGATACCCGACCTACTCCAGCTGTATCAAAGGTGCACTCTTTTGTTCGACACACTGAATGCGTGGAATCGCACCCAGCATCCGCGGCCAAGCAAATGCCTGGATTCTCACCTCTGCATTGGCCTCCAAGTCGCTGCGTCTGGGGAGCAACACGTGGAAGTGCTTTCCACGGACCGTGTGGTACAACACGAGCGCCTCGGCTTCGAAGTCCTCGTGGAACACCTCACTCGGCACACACCTGAGCAGCTCAATTTCCACAGCGGCCGCTCAGAATCGGAGGGAGCTCGGGCAGCATAGCTATCTGGACGGATGCCAGATAGGCGCAGCATCCAATGCAGTGTGGACGGCCTCTGCGGCATCCTCCGGAATCGCGATGGCACCTCGGTCCCAGATGCGGATGATGTGGGCTGGCCGCCACAATCATCGTGACTGCGGGATGGCGTCCACGTGGCATGCACCCCGATCCCGAGTCCTCACCTTGCTTTGCACGGGCAGCCAGCAACTAGAACAGGCAACCGAGAGGACCTCTGCATTCCATCCCAGATACTGACTCGGGGGTGTGAGGGAGGCATCTGGGGCCCGGCCGAGGTGTGCTCACTTGGAGAAGGCGGCGCACTCGTAGAGCTGCTCCCAGCCGGTGTGGTAGTACAGGTGAATGGGGCGCCTGCAGTGGTGCGCCATCGCCCTGCGCAGGCGTCGCCTCCACGTCAGCGCCTCGGAGGAAGTTAACCGAAGGCGGCGCAGACGCCCTAGCGCCGCGCGAAACAACTCCGCCGGAAGCGGCCCGCATCAGATGTGCAAAGGTGTGGGATCCGCCTCCGCTTTTGCTTTTGCATGAATGCGCGCTTGCCCAACAGGCGGGACTGCTCCGCATTGAACGCTTTCCATCTCCGAGTTTGCGAAAATCGTAAGATAATGCGAAGTTCACGTCCGTCCACGCGTCACACGTCAACAGAGCCCCCTGGGTCGGAGAAGGGACGAAAGGCAACGGGGCCGCGCTTCATGGCCGCAGCGGCTCGAGGCCATTTGTACCGCTGTGCAGTGACTCGGATCGCCATGTGATGTTCTGTCTCAACTGCAGCAGAAGTCGTGGATTCCCTTGTGAAATAATTTGAGTGAGTCTCCGCTGCACTCCAATCTAAACGGCTGGGCAGCCCCCGGTTAAGAGGGAGGCTGGGCGGCCCCCGGCTAAGAGGGCGGCTGGGCGGCCCCCGGCTAAGAGGGCGGCCGGGCGGCCCCCGGCTAAGAGGGCGGCTGGGCGGCCCCCGGCTAAGAGGGCGGCCGGGCGGCCCCCGGCTAAGAGGGCGGCTGGGCGGCCCCCGGCTAAGAGGGCGGCTGGGCAGCCCCCGGCTTAGAGGGCGGCTGGGCGGCCCCCGGCTAAGAGGGCGGCTGGGCAGCCCCCGGCTTAGAGGGCGGCTGGGCGGCCCCCGGCTAAGAGGGCGGCTGGGCGGCCCCCGGCTAAGAGGGCGGCCGGGCGGCCCCCGGCTAAGAGGGAGGCTGGGCGGCCCCCGTTTAAGAGGGCGGCTGGGCAGCCCCCGGCTGGGCTTGGGATCGCCATTTGAGCGTGCTACGCCGGCACCACCGCCTCTCGAGCTTGGGATCCATCGGCAGCGCCTACAACTACACGTGTGCTTGTGTGTGACATGCGGAGGGCTGCACCTCAGCTCCAGCCGCTCCCCAAAAATCCCACTGGCCTTCATCACCTGCCACAGCAGAAGCGCCGTCGATGCCCGAGCACGGCAGCCGATCCTCAGATGCTTTGGCAGCCGCCAACCTCCACTGTCCCAGCTCCTGTGCGTTCCTACCATAAGCTGCACCTATCGCCTGCACTGACCAAGCTCTGCAGCGCTGTTTCCGACACCTGGTAATGCCGACCAGCGGTGCTTTCAGAATACGGGCGCAGACCGGTGGCACAGGCCAGCATAAATGTCCTGTAAGCCAATGCACAGCTCTGATCCCGAAGACTTGACAGTTTCACGTCGGCGCATGCTTAGACCGGCAGCACACCTCTTATATGCTAGGCACTATCCGTTTATCATTGAAAAACTAAATAAGAGTTCACGCAGCGAAACGCCGTGAATGGTAGCCAGTCATCTTGCAATGGTTGAGATGCTCTGGTGAGTTTCCAGCGAAAGTCTGCGAAGTCAGATTACACGTCACCCAAACTGCCGACTGACTCATGCAGCACCCAGGCCGGTCTCATAGTGACGGATCTAACACTGTCATTAGAGTTTCAAGATGAGGGCGCTGTATCTGTACCCTCGTTGTTATCGCTGGTCCATCGATCCTGATCTGTTTCGCCTCGTCTTAGATCTCAACAGGCCCTAAACTTAGGGCTTCTGAAGATTTTGATGAAAACCCTAAACCCTAAATCAAGCTAGTTGCTACTTGTGAGGCTTGTGCGCTGGGGAGTGCCAAGTCACAGAGTGAAGTGGAAACATAGGTGCGGGTCTGAGTGGGGAGAGGGAGGGGAGATAATCACCTCAAAGTACACTTCCAGTACATGCTCCAATACCTCAGGCCGTGTTTT
>LGRX02018808.1:0-18588 GCA_001247695.2 Cymbomonas tetramitiformis | reverse complement strand
GCAGCGAGCTGGCTTGCCGCGAGGGGGCGCGATTCTCTGGTGGCAGCGAGCTGGCTTGACGCGAGGGGGCGCGATTCTGTGGCGGCAGCGGTGACACTCTTCATCCCGCAGTTCCTCACGTGGTGCGTCGCCCAAAGCGTAGTCCTAATCTTGCAGAATCGCTACCAACGTCGACGCATGTACACACGCATCGCGCTCGGCAAGAGCTCCAACATGGACGTCGTGGCTGGGGAGTCCTCCGGTAGGCCTCTGTCTCGCCACCAACCCGCGCTGTGGTCCCAGGGAGTCCTCCGGCAGGCCCCTGTCTCCCCATAAACTCGCGATGTGCCTCTGGCCTCGATACTCTTCCTTGCCATCTCGCCTCTGGCCAATAGCAAACCATCACGTATGCTTGCTAACCTCAGAAGTGTGGGGGGGCATTCATATCCTGAGATACGGGCAAAGTGTGGGGGGGGCATTCATATCTTGAGATATGGGCAAAGTGTGGAGGAGCATTCATATTATTCTGAGATACGGGCAAAGTGTGGGGGGGGCATTTCATATCTTGAGATATGGGCAAAGTGTGGAGGAGCATTCATATCCTGAGATATGGGCAAGTGTGGGGAGGGGCATTCATATCTTGAGATATGGGCAAAGTGTGGAGCATTCATATCCTGAGATATGGGCAAGGTGTGGGGGGCATTCATGTCCTGAGATACGGGCAAAGTGTGGGAGCATTCATATCCCTGAGTACGGGCAAAGTGTGGAGGGCATTCATATCTTGAGATATGGGCAAAGTGTGGAGGAGCATTCATATCCTGAGATACGGGCAAAGTGTGTGTGGGGCATTCATCTGAGATACGGGCAAAGTGTGGAGAACATTCATATCCTGAGATACGACGGGCAAAGTGTGGAGGAGCATTCATATCTTGAGATATGAGCAACAAAGTGTGGAGGAGCATTCATATTCTGAGATACGGGCAAAGTGTGCAGGAGCATTCATTTCCTGAGATACGGGCAAAGTGTGGGGGGGCATTCATATCCTGAAATACGGGCAAAGTTTGGAGGAGCATTCATATCCTGAGATATGGGCAAAGTGTGGGGGGGGCATTCATATCTTGAGATATGGGCAAAGTGTGGAGGACCGTACATATCCTGAGATACGGGCAAAGTGTGGGGGGGAACATTCATATCTTGAGATATGGGCAGTCTTGGAGGACCCATTCATATTCACGAGAGATACGGGCAAAAGTGTGGGGGGGAACATTCATATCTTGAGATACGGGCAAAGTTTGGAGGAGCATTCATATTCTGAGATACGGGCAAAGTGTGGAGGAGCATTCATATTTTGAGACACGGGCAAATTGCTGGGGGGCATTGATTCTAACATGTGCGGAAAGATAGCGTGGTGACACATTCAAGGAACCTTCGCGACAATTCATGTCCAGCGGGTGGCGGTGATTTCTGTTGGGCGGGAGTGGCTGTCCCTGGGGAGTCATCTCATCATGCACGCCGCACATGTGGCATCGCCTTCTCACGGGCATGGGTAGACACCGGTGACACCTCACGGGAATGACGCTTCGTGCGCAGGATACAAGAACAGTGATGCACACTTGACACTCTCGGGCAATGTGTGGAATCTCGATTGTGGTTGAGATTGCAAATCTGTGGCACGAGGGGCGGGGCGCAGGTACCTCCGGGCAGCTGCTTATCCTGTATCCCCTTCTATTCGGTAGGTTGTGTGAGATAGCGCTTGCTCCTCTGCTGCGAGTGTCACAGGCGGCTGCGCATGCGCCCTGCAATGGGTGGACCGTCCCAAGAAGCGCACTGCCTGAGTCAGCACCAGCCATTCTGCCATGCCGCGCTGGCACCAGTGATGGCGGAAAGTCGCTGAGGCCGGACGTGGGATGCCGGAGCAGGGCTCCAAGGCTCCCAGCTCATCATCGCAATGCGAGCGCTTCTCGCCACGTGGCCCGCTGTGGTCTCTCCGGAAGGATGGCTGGTGCGCAGCTATTCCACGCATGGCGAAGAATTGCCCATCTCACCTTTTTTAGGGCTGCATGGACCACGCCCGCTGCACTCGCCACCTCAGGGTCTCATAGGACTTACCGGATAACTGAGTGCTTGGTGCTGTTTGAAGGCATCTCTGTTATAGAATTTGCAGGGCCGACGTGTTGTAGTTTCCCTAGAGAAACTTCGTTTTACCTATGGTAGCATCGTGGGCATCGAGCTGTGGGGCGCCTGGGTGCCCACTTCAGCCTCATGGATGTTGGCATGGATGGTGGCAACGGGATTCCAGGATATGGAGGCGAGCGAATCGGACTTGTGGGGCCGCCGTGGCTTGTTTGCCGGAGGCTTGCTTTTCCTTGTCATGGCCATGGGCAATGTGCAGGCACGCAAACGCTTGAGTCCTGCGTCCCCGTGTCATCCTGAATGCAGCAGATGTCACTGCCAGCCATGCAGACGTAGCACTCGCTGTTGCTGATGCGCCTCACACATGTGTCCATAACTATACACAGCTTTGGCCTAATGGTATATTAGCCACGATGCATCGAATGAGGTGTGGAAGCTGCGCTTTCATCTTGTTGGTTGTGATCGGTTATGACTTCTACAAGTGATTGTTACTGGGATACAGCGCCCGATATCTGCACCCAAAAACCCCCACCACGCATGGCAGCCTTTAGGTTCACGGCACGCCAATCTTTGTTCGATATGCCATTTGGCCGTTTGTATTCCAGCATGTCAATCATAGGCACTGCACTGATTCCTAACATGGATGTAAAAACTGAGTGATGTGCTGTTAAAGGTGGCCACTGCTATGTTGTCCATGGTGGATGCGGAAGACAGTAGTGTGACGTTAAAGTGTCGTAGTTTTGTGCGTGCCACATGATACAGGCAACAGTAAAGACTATCCGCGAAAAGCGACGGTATGCCAAGCAGCAAGAGCTCCATAATCTTTCACGGCATGAGGCGGAGGACTCCAACCATTTGAAAAATAAGTAACTCTAATGCAGGAAACCCTCCTCCGGATTTGCATTAAGCTGCACTGTATGCCCTGTTGCCTCAAGTATTCTTTGGGAAAGCTAGGTATGTGAGGAAATAGTCGCTTTAGAAAGCGAGAAGTTTGTGTAAAGTACAATGGCCTCATGATCTTTCGGCAGATGGTGTGCACAACCTGTTAATAGAGTACACAAAGCAAGCAACATCATATCTTTGTAATTTCCTTTCACGGAAAGGCTATGTGCTGTGGGGGTTTTCAGAAGTTTCCTTGTCTTCCGTAAGGGAACGAATGTTATACTATACATAATATATCAGGTGTTTTCTGTTTTGCGCGCGTATACATCAATGCATGCACTACGAGAATACACCCAAAGGTAGATATCGCGGATTTACTCATATTGATGGCTTTACAGAAGTACAAATCATCTGCCAAGAGATGTCAATATTTGCTGAAAATCTATCAAGAGAGATTTACTTTAGACTTCTCAAGGTATAGGATATATATATCCAAACTTTGAGGATATCGTGTTAAAAATGTGTTGTGGGAGTGGGAATACGACTATGTTACCGATGAATATAGTTTGGTGTATAACTTGAATTTGTGTGAAAACTAACTTCGCATCGTATTAATCCCAGTTTTCGGATTAAATATTTGATAACATAGATTCATATAGATTGTGGTTGTCCCATTCATTGTGTGTACTAGGGTACATCACGAGTCGGTGCGAGAGACAGACGTGTCAGAGTGACGAGTGATAGAAACGATGACAATCACCAACCGGAAATGATGACAGTCACCCGCATGACCGGATGCCAGAGGTGACTGGCAGAATTGACAGAGGTGACCGATTGAAATGACTGACTCAAATGTGACATTTAAATATCTGCACCTACAACATACCAGACTTGAGGAAAATGGTGGGAAACCATTTAGCATTCAATCAGTCGAACATAACTGGAGGGAATCGAGGAGGACCTCGATTACAGCCACATCAGCAGATCTGTGAGTATTCAAACGAGAGACTTGGGAGGTGACAGGCAGAGACATTTAGGTACTGATGATATATCCCAGCTGATTGGCTGCTGTTGCAGTCAGCAAATGATTGAACACATGAAGTGACATGGTAAGGACGAGTTACCTTAAGTAGAGAGTTGTGCAAGCTCTCGGGGTTGAGTTTAAATTTGTTGTACATTGCAGCCACCTCTGTGGCTGCTAAGTAACTTGACCAAAAGTGTAATTGAAACAATACCGATTCCGATAACACCCCTGTGATCTTAGTATTACATCCGAGATGCTTTCCATGCAAGTGTCTGCTTACATCGGAGTGAGCCTTGTCTAGTCTCACACCTGAACAACTGGTATCAGGTAAACGCAGTTCCGTATTTCTACTCGGGCCTGTCTGTGCCACGTCTGGGCCACATTAACGCGCATATTCAACGCAGTATTTCGTTTCGTGGCAACGAAATAAAAACACATTCATTAGAGACCTGTGCCGATAATAGAGCTCTGTGCCGATGATATCGTCACGTGAGTTTGGGAGCGACTCCGTCATCGGACCATCGGCAGTGTTTGCATCGGCGACGGATTTATTGCCATCACCCATGTGCGGCGTTCCATCGGCAAGTTACTACGGCAGGTTTGCACCATCATCATATGTTGTGAGTGCTGGTCATGTCGTACATGCCGCCCGGTACTCAGCGGAGTCGTACGCGCCAAATGCCGGTTTCTTGGGTGGCCAATGTATTTCACCGATGGTGTGCCATCGACAGTCGCCGTATGCGCCATATTTGTACCCGATGCATTTGCAGTACGATCGTAGTGCAGCCGTGCTGGCGCACGCGTATCGTCAACAACCACGGATGGTCGCATCGCTGCATCAAGGCTTGTCGCCGTATTGTCCGAATACCGGCTTGTTCGCCGGTACGGGTGTGCATTCCGGTGTGCCGTTACCGGTGTCACCTATGCAGCCGTGTATGCTGCATCTGCAGGACTTGAGCACTGGTGTATACTTCCAGCAGCGAACGGAGGAGTTGGCTGCGTACACGCGGTGGTTGATCGCCAAGCATCAGCGCCAGCAACGGATCGCCAAACGACGTCACCAACAGTTACAACAGCAGGAGGAGCTACCGATAAGTGATAGTAGCTCTGAGATGTCAACGGCTCAGTGTGTGTCTTCGCCCGATGATCCAGCAACATCACGTATTTCTGCTCCGGATATCGCGGCGTCACCCAGAGGGGTGCTACTACCCGCAACTTCATCTGAGTTGTTGACTATGGATGACGACGCTTTCTGGGCTGCGGTGGATGCGGTTGAGGAATCGCCGGACTCAGAGGAGGAGGAGGAGGAGGAGGAGGAGGAGGATGTCTTCTGGGCTCGCGCTGATGAGGACGTCGCTTGCGCAGCGGTGGCATTCGTCGCATTACCTCTGGGAGGGGCTTCCGCTGTTGCTAACATGACTGGCGTGCATGTTCGATCGGTGCAAAGCGACCCGCGGCCTGCTCTGGGTGCACAGCCGCAGGCGTCGATCTTGCCGTGCCTCCATCACCTTGAGGGGGAAGAAGAAGTGCTGATCAGTGATGATCATGCTGATTCGCCACCTCCGAAGCCGCCTGATATATCTTACTTCACGGTTGGTCATCTTGCCACTGCTTGTGCAACCAATGATTCATGCGAGGTACAGCAGATTGCCCACAATTGTGTTCCGCATGCAGGTGGTGGAGCATCAGATATTCGCACATCAACTGATTATTGTGCAGCCGACGATGGTGCGGCTGTTACTTGCACAACTGATTATTATTGCGCAGCCAACGACAGTATGCATGATCAGTGTATCATCAGTTTGTGCACACACGCACGCACACTGAAGTTCAATCATCGACAGCCTTGCCAGCGACGCGTGATGATGGTCCGGATGATAATTGCACAACAGATTATTGCGCAGCCGACTATCTTGCAACCGGCGGTGCAATTGTGAATATTGTCAATAACGAATCGCCATCATCGTCTTGTTCTGATGAACATCGGCATGGTATCATCATCGGCACAGCACCTTCACCGCCTCCAGAGCCGCCTCCGCATTCATATATAATGTGTAGTGATGGAACGTTGCCGGTTGATGTGTATGATCATGGTAATGATATGTATGATCTGGAACAGAGTGTGTACGCGCGTACATTGTTGTGTTACGGAACCCTAGGCTGGGGGGTGGATGCTACACTCACACATGCGCACACGCACACGCTCGCTGAGGACGCGTGTGTTCCGATCGAGGTGAATACACACACTCTTGCGTATATGCACACGCTGGCTGCGCAATCCGGCACGGTGCCCGGCGACTGCACGGACATGCATACGTATGCGCATAATATGAATGCGGTGTCGGATATATGTACATGCGCTCGTCCAATTGTGTGTGTGCCGCCTGCGATGTCAACATTTGCCGCAATTGCAGCCCCTTCGCGACCTCCGGAGCCACCTCCGCATTGTGATATAATGCGTCACAGTGATAGATCGTTGCTGGTTGTCAAGCAAGGCATGTAATCGGTTGGGAAATGTGATCTAAATATTTGTATATATTTATATATTATATCATAACTTGATTAATTGTGAAACTCTTGAATAATGGTGAAGATTAGAACATATAACTATATATATACTTATAGGGATAAGTCTACATCGGGGGCCGACATTTCATTTTAATCCACATCGGGGGCCGACATCTCATTTTAATCTACATCAGGGCATATACTTGATTTTAATCCACATCGGGGGCAGACACTTCATTTTAATCTACATCGGGGGCGTACACTTCATTTTAATCTACATCAGCGACATCTCATTTTATTTAATCTACATCGGGGGCCGACATGCCATTTTAATCTACATCGGGGGCTGACATCTCATTTTAATCTACATCGGGTGTAGACATCTCATTTTAATCCACATCGGGGATAATTATGCATTGCTTGCATTTCAATCCCAGATCATGCTCATCATCCTAGCATCCATGCATTACATCATGTACTTTCAAATGCATCAATTGCTGATGAGTGATGCCAATTGTAAGCATTCATTAATATTCCGTGTGAAAATGCATCACTTAATGATGAGTGATGCCAATTGTGAGCATGCATTATTTCATCTTAGAATGCTTCAATTTCATTGGCATTAACTTATCAGCACTCAGCACTGAATTCAACTTTTCAGTAGTTTAGTCTGAAGTTTTTCAACACTTCACAACACTTAAGAGCACTAGTTAGCAATTGAACTTAACTGCACTAAGTTGGAAAGCTAGATTCTATTACACTTATCACTGCGGTGTCCTGCTTTACCGCACTTGCTGCACTTGGATGCCTTCTTGGAACCGATCCTCTCCAAGACCCCCAGCTTGCGCTTCTGCATCTTTGGGCGGCCCTTCTTCTTTGCCGCCACAGGTGGGAGCAGCAAGTCTGGGTCATAAGCAGGGTGCGCTTCACAATCCAGCAAGTTTGGCACCGGAGGGAAAACCATATGCGCGGGATACTGCATTTTCCACTGAGCGGTGGTCTTCAAGGGGTCCACGTAGTCCTCCCACTTCCTTCCCGTCACCCGCGCATGCGCCAAGTTATGGTGACAAGGCATGCCTGACAATGCCGTGACTCCGCAATCACACTGCGCCGACTCACCAGCTCTGAGCGTGCTAATGTAGCGCACCCCGGGTGTCACCGTGGAGGCAACCCTGGCAACCACCTTGTCAGTTGAAGTAAAGGAGATTCCGCTCGTGATGGTGAGTGCCTTCTCCATGGACTCCGCAACATCCAAGATCACGGCGGGTGGCAACTGGCCGATGGCCGATTGAGCTTTGGCCTTGTTCTCAGTGAACCTCTTTTCACACAGGCCGACGGTCGTCAGGAGGGCTTTGGTCATGAACACACATTCCTTAAAGTCTGCCCGCACTTTCTCATTGGCCGCGTTCATATACTCCACGCAGCTATTCACGGATTGGCCGTGAAGCTTACCGCAAACCGCCATGTACTGTGACTGATCAGAGGCCTTTCCAAGGTACTCCGCTGCACGTGTGGAATACTGAGCCTTGATCCCTTCAAGCTTCGGGATCGTCGGTGCCTTCACCGCTTGCTGAAACAACGCCCGGGCTTCCGAGCCGCCAGGTCTGATCGTGGTGGACACACCATCCGCACGGTGACGAGCACAGGTGAACAAAAGACTGCCGTTACACATCACGGTGTCCCAAGCAGCCGCCAAACCCTTGTCCTTATCCGAGACCTCTCGGCGGTCGGGGTGGTCATAGACGTCACCGTAGGCCTCCTTCGAGAAGATCAGTTGCATGCTATGCGAGGTCTCACACTCGTTCATGAGGAGACATGCGTAGTTCATAGGCACCACGTGGTGATTGGCGTCCCGAGTCACCGTGCTCATCAGGATCCCTGCTGAGTTGTTGCGCATATGCGCCCCGTCCCCAAAGCTCACAGGAATGCACTTGTCTAACGTCTGAATTGTCGTGCAAGGAGCGAATGACCACCCGAGGCAGTATTGCTTACCCTCCTCCACGGGGTACTTGTGAGCCTTTTTTATCCCCCCGATCACGCTGACCTACAGGCTTCGCCTTCTGCTCCTGCAAGAATTCCTTGTGCTCGATATCCACGAGCACTGCCTCCATTTCCTTGGCCCCCAGCGTGTGGACCTCGCACCTGTGTCCTTGCTCGCGAAGAAGCTGAGCAAGTACAGGCAGCTTCGCGAGCTCCCCCGAAGGATCGCCGTTCAGCTTCGCTCTAGCAATGGTCATCACGCTTTGTACGAAACTGCGAGTAGGGTCCAAGCAGAGATATCGCTTGAGATCGCTTTTCAGGCCGGTGGCGTCGTACTTGGGGTTCTCCACAAAACACGCTATTCGATGAAATTGACATTAGGGTAGATAATTGACATTAGCTGTTTTTGGCGATATTTAGAAAATATATGTGCTGAAAATGTTAATGTTGAAAATAATTTTGCTCGCAGGCCTCCGCAACGGTAAAATTACAAGACACGTACGAAAATGTTTCCGAGACACGGTGAAGCATGCAATTTATTTTCTGTGCTGTAAATGGTAGCGAGCATGACATACAAAAGAAATGAGCAATTGCCATATCAGATTTCTCTAATAATCGTATTTACATTATGTACATCTATTTCTTGCGTCTTAGTCAACTGATTCTATTCACATTTCAACATCGCTACCGTCGTCTAGGTCTTTACACCTCTGGTCAGGTCTGGACCGGTCGGGACAGGTCGGCACTTCCTCATTTCCCTCGTTTTCGCTATTGTCTTCATCGCCTTCGGTTTCTTCCATTTGCCCGTTATCAATTCGTCTTTTCTTGGCTCTTTGCGCAAGCAGTGCCACTATAAGTTGCCCATACTGTTCTTCTGGGATACAACCTTTTGCTTCGTTAGCTGCGATGTTCCACGCTAGCAATATCTCTGCACTTTTGAAGGGCTCAGTTGACGGCGTATCGGATGCGTTCTCCCAGAAGGCTCCCGCTTTCCCTGCCAACACCTTTCCGAGTCTTCGCTCCTTAGTGTCCGTGTATGTCTTCACTTTCAGGTACTTGTACTTCAACTCCTTCGTGTAGACAATCCGTGCATGCACTCGGACAAGCATCAGGGGGTCCGACCATTCTTTGCCGTTGAGCTTGACACGGAATTGGCATACATCGTTGGCCTTCACACCCGTGATTTCTCCGAAGCAAACGGCGTAGCTGTTTACGGTCATCTGATCGAACGAAACCTCCCATACCGGGTTGGCCACGTACGCTTCGGCTTTTCTAGCAGCCCGATTCACCGCCTTACGTTTGCCCGTGTACACGGCAATCGGTGCACGTTCTACGCGTTCTTGAATTCGGGCTGGAATTTCTGCTGCTGCTGGCATCTGAGCTTCGGCGAGTCTGAGAGGAGCTTCCAGGGCATGCACCAAAGGGGCATTCAAACGTGCGTGCAATTTGCTCGGCAAAACGAACGGGACATTGGGCTCCTCGAAAATGCCCTCCTCGGTCAGCTTTCGTTGCTTCCTCAACAGCTCCGCCCACCACGCCTCGTGGGTAGGTGTAAACGTCGTACTCAAAATGGTCCGCATCCCGTCCACCAGATCCTCGAGCTTCGTAAGCCCTTCTTTGGAGAAGGCTTTCGGTTTGACAAAATCAGGCAGGTTCTCGGGCATACAGTTCAACACCTTGAGGCCCTCCTCTGGTAGCCACTTCTTGTCGGTGGAATACATCTTGTATTGCACGACCACTTCGCCGGCCTCGTTCTTGAACGCTTTGAAGGTCTGCTGCGTGGAGATGCCACAGACGTTCTCGTAGCGACCACCGAACCAGGTCTTCAAATCGTGCACTTTCGCCACCGCGGTCGTGAAGATGCCATCCGAGAAACACTCCTTTGCGATTTCCATCATTTCGTCAAGGGTCATCGCAAGCTTGCGTTTTAAGCGCACAGAAAAACGCGAGAACATCTGGTCGATGTTCTCGTGGGTGTGGCCGACGATTAGGAAGTTCACCTTCACCTTCTTGAACGCGCCAGACATAACCAACCAAGAGATATACGCCAAAAGCATAATGCTCTTGTTGGTGCCCACGTTGTCAAGCTGGACGTATAACACTTCCGGCATCGGGTACGGTTCCTCGCCATCCCCTTTACGACGGTGCTCTTGAATTCGAGTGACGTCACGATGCAGCACGTTCAGCAGGAAGTTGGCGTCGTCACCGTAATTCGCGTAGTTGAAGTCCATAAACCGCCAACGTTTTCGATGATGCTACCCATATTGTGCACGTCCAAGAAGTCCTTTCGGTCCAGATATGATGGCATGCGCCTGAAATGCGGCAGGCGCGTCGTCCATTGGGTCATCCCGTCAATGATGACAGAGGAATATTTCCACCACGTCTTGTTTTCCTTGATGCTCTTAGTCATGTTAGATTTTCGGCCGTGTTTGTAGAACTTCTCACGCTCGGCACGCGCTTGGTTAAGGTGCACCTCTCGCATTTTGTCGTATTGACCTGAAAAAAAAAACGTTTTAATATACAAACTTCTAAAACAACGTAAAACAAATGCAAATACTGTATTTTTCAAAATTTAGCTTACCGTGCTGGGATTTAGGTGTGCCCTCCTTCAAGAGTTTGATCGAAGCACATACACTGCACTGCGAAAAACGCTTGCACTTCGGAACTTTGAGCCAAGATTTGAACTCGTCTTTCCAGATTTCGTAGAAGTACGGCAAGGAGACTTCCTTGGATTTGCGGTCGTGAATAGATAAAGAATCGAGATAGTCATCCCAAATCTCTTCTCTTGTCTTCCCCGACGGGAGATGCGTCTCAGGTTTATGAGGCTGAGGTTCGCCCTGTTCTTCCGCATATTTATTCACGAAGGCGACGACATTTGATTTTTTGTTGGACAAACGCCGATTTGCCTCACTGCCAGTCAGCCCGTGAATGAAATTCGTTCTTCCAGAGAGAACGCGCTCGCGTACGTCGCATAAATAGCCTTGGCTTACTTTGTAAACCTTCTGGTAGAAGGCCGAACACACCTGTAAATATACCAGCAAAGTGAATGTTTTCAAAAAGAAGGAAAACCGCTCATTAACCTAATGAGCAGTTTTGGCACACTTTCAGGAATACGAACAAAAAAATATTCTTCAAGGGGATTTGAAACAAAAGAAGGAAAACCGCTCATTAACCTAATGAGCAGTTTTGGCACACTTTCAGAAATACGAACAAAAAAATATTCTTCAAGGAGGATTTTTCAAAAAGAAGGAAAACCGCTCATTAACCTAATGAGCAGTTTTGGCACACTTTCAGGAATACGAACAAAAAAATATTCTTCAAGGGGGATTTGAAACAAAAGAAGGAAAACCGCTCATTAACCTAATGAGCAGTTTTGGCACACTTTCAGGAATAAGAACAAAAAAAAATTCTTCAAGGGGATTTTATAAAAAAGAAGGAAAACCGCTCATTAACCTAATGAGCAGTTTTGGCACACTTTCAGGAATACGAACAAAAAAATATTCTTCAAGGGGATTTTATAAAAAAGAAGGAAAACCGCTCATTAACCTAATGAGCAGTTTTGGCACACTTTCAGGAATAGAACAAAAAAATATTCTTCAAGGGGATTTTATAAAAAAGAAGGAAAACCGCTCATTAACCTAATGAGCAGTTTTGGCAAACTTACCGGTCTGTCACATATGAAGAACATAAATATGAATCTTGAGTCACAAGTTCTGGTCCCGCTCTTCATAAGATCTCTTATCATCCATTCTTTACGATCTTTTTGAGACAAGTTCCAAAACATTTCGCGTTGAGCAGCTAAAGCTGATGTGTGAAACATCAACGAGCAAAACGATTTGCACTTGCACCGATAAGTTGCAATACTTTCAATGTCTGATTGTGAAAGGTTTCGTTCTTTGATTGATATTTGACTCTTAACTTTGGGTTTTCTTTTTACTGATGTGTAAACTGCTCGCTCTTTTCCGACCTTAGTACTTTTCCCATTCAGCACACTTTCACTCTTTTCGTCACCCACGGAATGTGAACTAAAGCTTGCTTCAAGGCTTTGCGTTATCTCATTGAAGTCAACACTTGTTATCTTTCGCGAACTAGACTCTTGCGTGTTTATTGTGTCATTAGAGTCCGATGAGCGCTGAGTCGCGCGAGAGTCGCTAGTCTTTTGCAAGTTTGCAGTCATTGGAGTTTCTGCGCTTTTCGAGTGCATTGGCGTTTCAACGCACGGAAAGCATAATATCTCATCGTCGCAAACTGTTTTGTATAGCGATGAGCGAGGAGCGTTAACTGGCGATGAGCGAAATACGTCTGTTTCTATTTCTATGATATCGTCTTCCTTCTGGGTGTAGTATATTGCAGGCTGTGAAAGGTCAATAACTTCGTCGATAGCTTCGTCAGCTATTCGCCAGAACGGCCCCATCAGAAAAATAGTTCAAAAATCTTATGAAGCCAATTTCCGTGAAATGAAAACGACGACAGTTCATTCCGAGTTTCGTCAGGGGCGACAGCCGATGACTTTGAATTTGAATATTACGGTCGGTCATATTAAATTCATCGGATCGATCGACCAAGCTTTGTCCAATAACATCACTCTGTACTCAAGTTCCCGGATCGAGTGCAGATGTCATCAATCGAAATCGAGAACTTGAATGCAGATTCGAGTTCTTTGTCGCGTTCGGCCCGTCCAATAAAATACTTCGATTTGCAATTCTCAGATTTTGATGACGAGAGAACAAAACTTATTGAAACTCAATAAACTCGACCAGACTTCCTCACAATTCAAAACCTACTTTGCATAACACCGCTTACAGCTCATCGCCCTTTTTGTTTTACTTTTTCGTGAATTAAAATAATGGCAACTTTGGATCAATTTCGCGCATTAATGAGCGCAGGAAGCATACTACAGATACCCAACAAGCAGTGGTCAGTTGAGCGCGTACCTTCTTTAGACGGCCATGTGCTGCGAGTAAAAGTTTTTCTCGCAACAGCCGATGGGGAAACAGTTCACAAAAGTTTGCCTATTTTGCCAGCAAACGCAGATGAGAACCTTCGTATCTCTTTCGCTGGCGCTGCGTCAACCGCCAACGGCAATACCCCGCTGTACGTGCTGGCGGCGTCCGAACGCCCTCATGAGTATAGCGCTGTCCGTCTAGACGCTGAAAATATGCTGATTAGCAGCGTGGCGCCTACTTACACAGTGCGCAAGAACAGGCTGGATGAGCTGGTTACACGCTCAGCGTCCAAAGTTCCTGCTGCTGCTTACAGTTCTTTTCTGAATGAAATGTGGCGAAATTCCGAGAACCCAGACTTCTGGAAGTCTGCTGAGTTATCTGGTCCCTACAAATTTAGGAATCGTAGGTAGGGCCATGTTTGCCTTGTATCTACCTTGTGTCTGGATGGCTTCAGACACAAGGTAGGTAGGGCCATGTTTAGTCAGTTTTTCCGCGGCGCAACACTACCCAAGTAGGGCCATGTTTGGTCGTGGTTTTTGGCCTTACTTACCCCTTACTTACCTTGTACCTACCCAATGTCTAACGCACCATACGTACGCACGTGAATGCATGAATCACTTAGACATTGGGTAGATACAAGGTAAGTATGGCCATGTTTATACATAAACAAGGTAAGTAGGGCCCTACCTATCATGTATCTGTACTCAAGTACAAGGTAAGTATGGCCATGTTTATACATAAACAAGGGTAAGTAGGGCCCTACCTATCATGTATCTATATCCAAGTACAAGGTAAGTATGGCCATGTTTATACATAAACAAGGGTAAGTTTGGCCTTACCTATCATGTGTTTATTCTCAAGTAATGATCAAACATGGCCATGTTCATACATAAACAAGGGTAAGTATGGCCTTACCTATCATGTGTTTATTCTCAAGTACTGATCAAACATGGCCATGTATATATCTACCGCATATCGAATACGATGTAAACATGGCCATATCTACCTAGATATTCGGTCTTTCAACGAATAACAAACACATATTAATGATATGCTTTAACACACACATATTGGATATGTTATGTATGCGTTGCATACTAAGTTTCAATATGTTGCATGCACAACATATTGAAACTTAGTATGCATACCGCAAGTTGGGATGCACTATACTTCCTAGTTGATGCTTTCGTGCTTTGAAAAGTATGCATGTGATATGTGAAAATGCGACAAGGCAATAGCAATTGCTATTCGAAACTATTTTTTACTCGCTACGTAACTACATGCTCAATACGATAGGACACACGAATGCAAACAAGCATGGGTTCTAACGCACAAATGAATACATTATGCAATACAGTTAATACAAACCAATATCGTGTAAGTACTATATTTTCTAATCTACTCCCTAAATATTCACTACATTACTATTTCAAATCCTACTTGAAAACTATTTCGTAAAATACAAACAATAAGCCTATCTACAATCTACAACGCGAGTGTTGGCGTCGTTGATGAGCACGTGCCTTACTCCTCATAAATTTTCAGCCATCCTATATCAAAGGACAAGGAACCAATCGTTAGTAAATCTGGAAAAAAAAACAAGCACGCAAACGAAAACAATTCAAAGACAAGGGGTCAAAGGAGAATAGAAGTCGAAGGCGATGGAGTCGTTCGTGGGTTGAATCGCGTTTTCGCCGGTCCAACTCACGAGTCAATCTGAAAAATAGCGCCAACGAAAAAGAGGTTAGTAACGAGGGAAAAAAGGGGGAAAAAATAAGAAGAAAGTTAAGGAGAGTGAAAGTTTAGAGGGGGTGAGTTGGAATAGAACCAACCAAATCTAGTCCAAAGGACTAGCGGGAAAAATCTCCCGTTCACCCCATGTAAACGTTCAATACGCGCAGATCTAACTACATCTGCGCGTAAAAAACACTACGGCACTAGTACTTGCACGCAGGAGAAAATATGAAAAAGCAAGAATGAATTCAGAAGCAACGCATGGAAACAAAAGCAAAAGCGCAAGCAGAATTTTGTACAGTGCAGACAGGCACTGCACTGTACAGATGGTCAACGAGAAGAGGAGGAATTTCGAACTCCAACGTTTACAAGTACCGTGACTGACAACTCGAACTGTGCACTGTACAAGTATGGTGACATGACATTGACATGACGTCTACGGTGACACGCGGTCACCTCTGCCATCGGCTATCGCAATGTCGCATGTCAACGTGCTATCAGATATCGAGCTATCGATGCCGTGTCTCTCACCCGATCGCGCGACGTTGTCTTTTGTGTCATCACTCGAGTAATGTGTAATCGCCTGGCATCTTCTGGGATAAACTGAAGACTCTCGATTTTCGAACGCCGCGATCTGAACGGTCTGAACCTGTCCGCGAACGGTCGGCGATCTGAACCTGCGCGAGTGGCGATTCCGGGTCATGGGACCCATGTTTTTTCTGTTGCGCTTTCTTTTGTGCATATTTTTTTTCAAGGGTTTCCCACTTCTGGACCATTCCTGAATGGCCCATAGAATATTTGAGCAAGCCGTTTTCACCATCGTATTTTGCGAGCAAGCCCCTTTCTTTTGAGCTCAACTTGTTTTTTTCATGAAAATGACCGATTTTTTTGGCACGCCCGCCTGCACCCTAAGGTATGGTCTAGACATGATCATGTTTGGGTCGTTTCCCCATTGGGTTTTGCATTTGGGGCATTGATTTGGGCTATGTGCGCCGCGGAAGTTGTCTACCTTGTGTTCGCGTGAATGCTGTTCGAACCGGGCCATACCAGGGCAATTCTACTCAGGTACAAGGTAAACATCTTCCGCGGCGCAACACAACGTGGTTTGCCTTGTTTTACTGCCAACATTGCCCAAAAATGGCCAAGTTTGCCACGTGTTTTTAAACACAGATCAAACATGGTCCGTTTTATGTACGTCTTGCCCAATGTTGGCAGTAAAACAAGGCTAACAAGGCCGTGTTTCACCATCTCGGCTGTTGAAACTGCTTAGGTAGGGCCATGTTTACGCCATACTTATGATGGTACAGCAGGTTACGTACGTGGGCAAAAGCGGTTTGCAGGCACAATAGGCGATGACATCCCGCGCACAGAGATTGGCGCAAGGTGGGATTCCGGAGGAGAGACGGAGGGTCAATCCCGCGAAAAGAGCCACTGTTGCATATCGCTTGGCAAATTCTCCGGGTGAGGGCGATGGGTTGACGACGCCGCCGCGTGCGGACGATGCCTTCAAGAGGCAACGTGTCCTCGAATGGCGGATGCCAATCCCACGAATGGGTTTATAGATTTAGTTGAGGAACTCTTTTGGGATGGAATCATTCTGACGGAAGAATACGACAATCATCCGGCACGCGCCACCTTCACTGACATTGAACGCGACGGCATGACCGGGTAGGGCCCTACCTGCCTTGCTCTCGGGACGAACCCGGGGCGAGCATTGCCCTACCTGCAATGGGAAGGGGCCAAGTATGGCCGTGTTTTGACGTGTTCGCTGTAGGTCGAACCGAAAAGCACGGAAATTCCTCCCGTCACCCTCCCGTCACCCATCCAGTCCGCTGCTGGCGACGCGGGGTCAACCATGAGCTCGAGCGTGGAGAACAATAAGGCGTTGGCCTCCACGCGGATGGGGAGGGTAGCATCGTCCAGCAGGAAAAGGGGTGCGAAACCAATGTCCTCCGTGACAAATGTTGTCTGCAGCGCAGAGACCATCCTGGCGAAGAGCGCGGACGCGTGGCACTCGGTCCCGGAAAATCGCCCGTTCTTGTCCTCGAATAACTTTTGGCGAACGGACTTGGAGACCTTCATGTCGAAGTGTTCCCGTTGCAGCGTCCGCACCGAGGCCAGGAACGCAGCACCTGCTGAATTGGCAGCCGGTTGAGCTGCCGGCGGCGTGGCTGGAGTGTTGGCGTGTCTCGCACCTGCCGAATCAAAAATCGTGGATAGCGCGCGTCGGCGATTCGCCATGCTAGCGGTGGCTCGAGTAGAAGCAACCATCTTGAGAAGGACTGAAGGGGCGGAGTGAGGCAACGGAACGCGAGATGTGCGGCAGTTCCGGGCGGCCAAGAAACGCGTGGGGCGCCGATACGGCAGCCGCGAGAGATCAAATAATTCAGGGAAGTCGTGTGGTAGCGGCGGCCAATACGCAACGGTGTGGGATCCAACCAGAAAACGTAAACCAATCCAACGTTAAGACCCGTAGAAAACCGTTCTCCAACCGGTGCGGCGTGCCGTAAATCAACCCATAAAATTTAGGCCATACCCGTGACTGCCGGCACTCTCACGCGCGGAGCGCCTCACCCCATCCCAGGCGTCCGAGCTTAGCCACTCATGGTGGCAATCTCGCAGTGGCTAAATAAAACGCAAGTGGGGCCAAACCTGGTAGATATATGGTTCGGCGGTGATATATATATCTAACTGTTGAGATAAACCCTGAGTTAAGGGTTACGGAATCAGAACGGTAAAAGTGAGATAGATAAATCAGAGGCATACATAAATACCTAACGGGTGTTTCCCGTCTACTGGTGACGGTCACCCAGCCTACCATAGGAAGTGACATGTGACAGTTTTGAGTGTCACACACAGTGTCAAATCCAGCAAAAAGCGAAGATCGCCATGTATAACCGGATGAACTCCATAGTTGGCCCGGACAACGTCACTGGCCGTTTCTTTTGCGATGACCCCGAGAACCCTGACACCGTGTTCGATACCAAAGAGCCATTCATGCTCGCAGATCAGATCGCGTCGCAAGTAGTAATTGTGAAGCATCCTTGCATGCAAACTGCGGTGGTTCTTGACCCTCGAGCATATTTCTTCAAGCAGAATGTCCAGATGAAAATCCTAGCGAGGACGAGCTTGCTAAGTACTTAGGCCTGCAGTACGACATGGCATTTGTGTAGTGTAAATAGATAGCATCAGTTTGTGTATATACATAAACAAGGGTAAGTATGGCCCTACCTATCATGTATCTATGCTCAGGTACTGATCGGAACTGGCCATGTTTATACATAAACAAGGGTAAGTAGGGCCCTACCTATCATGTATCTATACTCAAGTACTAGTCTGGTATGGCCATGTTTATACATAAACAAGGGTAAGTAGGGCCCTACCTATCGTGTATCTATACTC
>LGRX02018807.1:0-11338 GCA_001247695.2 Cymbomonas tetramitiformis | reverse complement strand
GCCTACGATTTGGGCCTCAAAAACGCAGTGTTAATTCGCACTGTTAAAGCACTGAATTTTTTCCCGATTTTTCAAAAGAGGGGGAATCTTCGATTTCATCTCCGATTTTTTCCCCAATATTTCCCGATTTTTCAAAAGAGGGGGATCTTCGATTCCATCTCCGATTTTTTCCCCAATATGGAAATCTAAGTTGGGGCAGAAGCAAAGGACTTCTATGCCACGTGTATGGATAGCATTCACTGTTTCTGAATTCACGTTATATAAATCTCGGCCCATTTTGTTCCTCGTATCTATTTACAAGATCGCTTCCGGCGTAAGGGTTACTGACCGCACACTGTTCACTGGCCACAACGATTGTTCACTGTTCACGACACTTGAACGACTTGAGCGTAACGTTGCGTGCTTTTTGATATAAATCGAATAATCAATTTATTCCTGTTTATATTTTTCATTATCCACTGATGACCGGAATTATATTATTGACGCAGTGTGAAGTGATTTGTAAAATATGTGCTGTGTCACGTAGTCACATGGCTGACACAATGGCTTCAATTCATATAATATGGATACAGCATACGTAGTACAGCCTACGATTTGGGCCTCAAAAACGCAGTGTTAATTCGCACTGTTAAAGCACTGAATTTTCTGAATCCCTTCAAGCAATCCTGGAATTGCCATGAATGAGGACCTAATTTATATATGCATTTTATACACAATGGCTTCAATTCATAGAATATCAATACAGCATACGCAGTACAGCCTACGATTTGGGCCTCAAAAACGCAGTGTTAATTCGCACTGTTAAAGCACTGAATTTTTTCCCGATTTTTCAAAAGAGGGGGAATCTTCGATTTCATCTCCGATTTTTTCCCCAATTTCGCCGTCATCGTCAGCATATTAAATATCTCTGACTCGGACTGGTCACTGTTGTTGTGTCGTAGTTGTCGTGACACCACTCATCTCCAATCTGAATCTCCCCGTCATCGTCATCGTCAGACGCAGACGCAGACGTCACGATTCAAGCCTCATGGTCATCCGAATCGTCATCGTCATCAGATCGTCGCCGTCAGCTTTCTTGAGAGTAGGAGGAGTCGGATTACAATAATTAAAGTTTCTTCCGGATAACGCTGATGATAACCCCCGTCTGAAGTGAATTCTACTGTGTCACGTGTAGGCATTTTCCAAACTGTAACTCACTTCTGACTTACTTAGAGAAACGTGCACATCGAATTGTGGTCCGCCTGTTCCCCACTCACAACTTCCCTTCCGTTTAGGACGTCCCTGATCGAATCCAACAAAGATGGTAGTTGCAAACGCTCAGTTTATGCGTAATACTGACAGTATGAACGAAATGAGTTGTACGCTCGGAGCGATTTGCGCCCGCATCGATTTCACTTACGGATTGTTTTGGCAAAACGTGAACGGCACAATGACTATAGCAGCCTCGGAGGGCCTCGGGCTGGGGCGGAGTAAAGTACGCATGTTGCAGACAGAACGACAAAACGAACAGCGACGCAGTCTCGACCGAGGCGAGACCAATCCCGACGAGGCATACGTTTTCCCTGTCGGCGTCGGGATGCCAGGTAGAGTAGTTCAAACAGGCAAGCACGAATGGATCACAAATGTTCAAGAAGAAGACGAGGGGGACTTTCTTCGCAAAAAAGTCGCGATTGAATCCGGCATCAAAACAGTTTTCTGCGTCTCGCTCGGTGGTGGCGATGTGGTGGAGTTTGGATCAAAGAACGCCCTGCCCGAAGACTATGCAACAATTGAAGTGGCAAGAGGGACAAAAAAACACGATATGACGGGCCACCCATTGATGAGATGATGATAGACCAGTTCACACTTCAGTTTGGGATATAACGCGGGTGGTACCGAACTTAATTGATGGCACGCGAGTGTCTCGGTGTCCAGGCCGCACGCGTCCTCGATGGTGACTTGAAAGGTTTTTGTATAGAGCCTCCCATGTTGTGATACTAGTCGGTTCGGATGTATGTTGTGCTCGTGCGAACTTAGGAGGCAAGTACGAAAGTGGTATGTGAATAAAATTTAGGAAAGTCGTATGTGAATACAATTTAGAATAGAATGATTAATCGCTGCGAATAAATGTTGATATAAGCGAATGTTAGAAAACTGTCGGAGGTTTGGTTTCAGATATACTGCAAGGCACTTGTGTCTCAACGGCATAGTAAGTGTAATCAACTGTACAAACTCTCGGCAACATGCAACCGTTATTCACACTGCGCTATGAAGCGATCTGTTGGTGTGATGTACAGACTCACCACTGTCGGGCAGATGCCCCAAAACAGACGACAAGTATTCAACGAGTCCTTAATCTAGGGGTACTTACGATAAGTTGCCCGTCTATTTTTTGTACATTTCAATGCTGTATTTAAGGTACATGTAGCAAACTATTTGATTTGTCTGCATCAATCGAAGATGCCTCCTCCGCCGGTTGTGGATGTGAAGTATTGAGGTGGAGTGTCCTTTAGAGACTCAAAGACTACCGGGAGTGCTGACTTCGTTAGTTCGCTTGATACTTAGCCGCATAGCTGGAATCGGCTGCATAGTTAACTGGATAACTGGATATGGAATTAGCTGCATAGCTGGATAAATTCTCACCTGCAACGAGTTACATAACTGATGTAGTCCCTCAGTGTCTATCACACTTGACATATAGCATGCTTTTATTACGATGTTACGATATTCTCAATGTTTTCTCTATTCGTACCTCACTAGTCGGGGACGGGACGGAATGTATTCTCTATTCTGAAATTTCTGATAGTATTAAGTATATTCCGATACGTCATTTCGATAACGTGATTAGATATCATTGTGCATTCGTGACAAGGTACGGTATTGGTTGTGGGTGGCCTTATCGATCGATTCCGATATTTTCGGGTCAATAGACTAATCAATTGATACCAATAAGTTCACGCTTGCATCAATTGATTTCGATTTTCCTAGAGGTCTAATCGACTGATTCCGACATTTTAGAGGCTATATCAATTGATTCTAATATGTTAGGGGTATCAATCAATCGATATTGATATTACTTTACATTTACCTTTATATCGGCATATCGATATTATCGATATATCAAAATGTGTTTGAGGCTTAGCTCTTAGCACCTACAACACACGAGAGTCGTATGATCGACTATATCTCTATCTTTCTAACCTAGTCCAATGCAGTCATAAGTGAGTGCTATATTGTCCCCTCAGTCAACTTCTTCCACACGTTTGAGACAGTGCATGGCAGTGACTATTGAGTATCGAGAATGCACGCTCCACCCCCACAATGGACGCATGCACACCCAATAACTGCCTAGCCACTCTAGCTACAGAAGGGATCTTGTGGGCATTTTCTCTCCACCAATCTTGCACCTCCACATCTTTCGACCGTGATGATTGATAATGATCGATTGTGGATGTCGGAGCTGTAGATGACCAGCGCAGGTGTGTAAAAAGAGTATGTCTGCGCTCTACGGATACCCTGAAGTTTACAATGTTTAAAATTTCCTTACTTTTGCGAATTATCAAAGATCGATCGATCCCGGGGTGCAACAGGTCCTCAACCAGGACTCGTGATCGTCTCTATGAGCCTATGGCGCCCCAGTTTTTGCATTGTCACATACAGTATCGGTTTTTGATATTCTGATATAGCAAATACAAGTGATATCGCAAATCGACGATGTTAATCAATCGATATTGATATGTTACCACTGTCAATCGATCGATCGGCCGATATTCCGAGGGGTCGATCGATTGATATTGATATGTCGTCCCCGTCAATCAATCGATGCCAACAATTCTGATATTCAAAATTTGGTCATCGATTGATACTGATATTCTGATTTATCAATAAATCAAAATATCAGCACAACTGATACCATACCTTGATTTGTGACACATATGAAGATTCTTGTGAACATATCGACAAAGTCGCATATATAGTATAAGTGCTATGAGAAAAGGTAAGCCAAATAAAGAAAATCAAATGAACATGTTGGGGGAATCAATTGAATATGTTAGGAACGTCCATCCAACGATTTCGATATATGCAGTGCGCAAGTGTTAACCAATCGCGATTACCGCATTCGTCGAGTAGGTCCAAAATACGACTATTCGTGCGATTGTTCGGTATGATTTTGACGATTCGGGCACGACCGCCAGGTCTTTTACATAACCTGAAGCGATGAAGTCCGAGGGTTGATAATATTTATGGGTTATAAGCCGGGGTTATCTTAAACTAGGATTGATTGTACTATGCGCGTAGGCAAATGGCATACATGGTAGTATGCGCGTAGGCAAATGGTTTAAGGGTAGTATGCGCGTATGCGAAAGATTTAATTGTAGTCTGCGCGTAGGCAAATGATTTTAATGGTAGTCTGCGCGTAGGCAATTGATTTTAATGGTCATCTCGCGCTGCCCGTAGACAAATGAAATTAATACGCGACAATGTGCAGACATAGCGTGCACAAGCTGGATAGTGCAGCGAGTGTTGTGTTCGGTATACAACTGTATGCCGAACACAATACACGTTTGCATACTAATTCTTCGGTGTCTTAGGAATAGCATGTTTCTTGCGCACGCAGGATTCGTTCAGATTTTAGGAGTCTGGACGCGGCGCGTTAGAGTGGGAGATTGGGCATACGTCGAGTCAGCGGCTCGACGCATGCCTAGCAAGGAAGCACAACAAACAGCATGCGCATATTGTACATATTGTATATGCGTACGGGATATATCATGAGCATCTGACAGTGTACTGTAACCTCTCGCGGAAACGCGGATGACAACCGCGCCCACGTTTCCGCTAGGTCTGTCGCTATGCATTATCGCGTATTAATTCCATTTGCCTACGGGAAGATGATGACCATTAAAATAATTTGCCTACGCGCATACTACCATTAAATAATTTGCCTACGAGCATACTACCGTATATGCCATTTGCCTGCGCGCATACTGCAATTAACCCTTTAAAACAACCTGGGTTTTAGGTAACCTAGACACCTACGGTATGGGCTAGGGGTCTGCACTAGGATTCCCGGTCAGGGCTACCTGCCCAAATCCTAGCATACCACCTCCCTATACTGCTGGAGGGTGGTGTAAGTGTCGAGATGTATTGAGTGTAGCAATGAATGTTAAACAGCCGAAGGCCGTGAGCCAATTCCTCGACTATGCTATTCCGATACATAACTAAGTAGACACATGCCGCCCATAAAGCACTGCCAAAGTGACATGGCAAACTGCACACAGAAACCAACGATTCACAAAGCGAGGTAAAACTTCTCAACATTTTGAAGATGTTGATGTTTGGGGTAAAGATGCACTGTGCACCAACCTGTCACTGCTAGACGGGTACACCACCAAAGGCCTGTACTATCTTGATAGGGGTCACCGTAGGTGAGGGTAAATGAACTATGTGTTAGATCATCTCGGCTCGAAGCTAAGGTATCTCGGCTCTATCATGCTGTTCTGACACCCGTTACTATAGTACGCTAGCAGTACAATATTGTAGGACAGTAGTATAGTTGCCGGTCATCAAAGATACGAACCGCTCGACTACCGAACCGTGACTCCGACTTCCGATCCGAATTCTCACCACAGAGCCCGTTAAGTATTCGGGTGTTTGCCATTTTATGGACCTTATGTGTTTCATTCGAGAGGACCCTGCTCTCTTGTATATCGGCTAGTATACATTATCCTAAGAGATTTTCGACCCGCCGCCATTTTGCTCGAATGATTCGAGGTTTGATTCTCCGAGACAGTCTTGCATAATGCAAAACTACAGTAAACGGGCGTCGGAATGAGCTAGGCGCGTGCGCGTCTGAAGGAGGCAGTATGGCTCGGGGACTTTAATCATGGGCTGATGGTGAATATATTTGCTAGCAATATTTGTGCCAAGTCTCGTGCGCGCTAGAAGCACGAGCACCCCTGCTCACCTTATGCCGGTCCATGCTTGGATGCAACGAAGATCGTGCCATTGGCTTAGCTTGCAGTCGCGACTGCAAACTAAGCTGATTCGGTAGCGGATCGGCTCAATCAATAGCTCAATCAATAGCTAGGAGAATATACCGAAACGACATATTCAGAATACCGAAGTGAACTGTCAGAACCGCTTGAGTGCCTTTTGTGTGATAGCGCATAAACCGCGATTAAGCTGTGAAAATACAATACTTAAGCTAACACCCAGAACCCGTATCAACCACACCGCGCGCTGACTGCTGTACTCGTACAACTAGTGACCATCTCAGGATGGACACATTTGACTCAGGGGTCATAACCGGCAGTACCGGTTAGAGCTGCAATAGCTAAAAGTCTACGGAATGTGCTTATGAAAACTACGACCGAAAAGAATTCCTAATATGTATTCTAAGCAATACCAGTTGGGATATGTGCGCAGGAAGCTTTTACAAGCGTAAAATATTGATGCACTTGCGCTGAGAGCTGGGACCTGGGAGCCACTGCGGGCGTCTGTCTAAATTCCCAATCGTACCAAAAACCGTTCGATTAATTTGCGGAGGGGTCGTGTCGCGCATTTCGTTCGATGTACGCGTTAGTTGTCAAATACGGTGCGATCAGGGTTCCACGTATTTAGGTTTCAAGGGACCTCTCTCCACCCCCTCGCACCCCCCTCACGCTTTACTGTCTTATAATCAATTAACTATTGACTGGATGCGAATGCGGTAGGGCTTGAAACAAACTAAACATTTCTTTATTTCGGGAAAATCATGCTATACACACAACAAAATGAACGAACACATACTTAATTCTGAATGGACCAAATGCTGCAATAAAGTCAACGACAAAGCCAAGTATTATTTAAGTCTCGATCGAGTCACCCTGAAAACAAGCGACAAGGAACAATGCTCATAATTATTCTGAACCTCCGTTCGTAGCATAACCTAAGCTCGTTCGTTCGTCGTTCGTCGTTCGTCGTTCGTCGTTCGTCGTTCGTCGTTCGTTAGGTTCTCCGTCAAAATGAGGGCACTATTTGCATGCCCGCTTTGTTTACGTTTGGTTTACACCAGTGCACGGCCTAGTTGCAATTTATGCAAACGCCGGCGCGAGCCGGCATGGCATATCCCTGAAAATCCCAAAATGCCCGCCGCAGGCGAAAATTTTGAAAATAGGGAATATTCCTTTTCGAATTTTTATAGATTCCTGAAAGAGAAATTAGGTCTTAATAGTCCACTCAGAATATTCCTTAATGCCATACACATGACTTTGTTTCAACTCACATTTCAAATATAGTTGACTTCCTACATACACAACGAAGCTTCATGAACTAGATATCAAGATATGAAGAAAAATGAATACTGCAGTGCACCAAAATAATGATATACCATGTTCCATATATGGGAGAAGCGAGAAAGCGATGTGTACTGAGAGTTAGGGATTGTCAGGTTGATTAGACTATCGTTCCTACTCCATAAAAGATAATTTGCTTGAATTGAAGTGACATCCTTCGTTACGCAGTGACACTGAGACCGTGTCGCTTAGAATAAGAGTTTTCGGCTTATGCTTGGTGATACCCGTACCCGTGACACAGACGAGCAACCACTGACACAGGAAACCGCACTACACGGCCACAAGACACGGCCACAAACACGGCCACTCGACTGACACAGCCACTGACCCGACGGCCACCGATCAACTGACATGACACGGCCACTGAGCACTGACGCGCGCGAGTTCGATCAACTGACACGGCCACATGCAAAGGCATAAGTTTTTTTTACCTCGTTTCTTGCAGTAAAATCCTTGAATGAGTGGCGTCGCCTTCGACCCTCGCCTGGCTTGCGGGCCAAATCCCTGAATTGCTTGGCCCTGCGGGCCAAAATCCCTGAAATTCTAATTTGGCCCTCCGGGCCAAAATCACCATAATATCAGGGATTCAGGCCCTTCGGGCCCGAATCCCTGATTTTCCTCCGCGAATCCCTGATTTTCCCGGCGCGAGCCAAGCTCGCGCCCGCCAGCAGAAATTGCAGCTAGGGTGTACGGGCCCTTGTGATAGCGCCTAGGGCGCTCTTGTGCCAAGAACTCTCCCCAGCACCGGCGCGCCATTGGCACCAGCGCATGCGTGTGGGTGGCAATCATCGACTGGGATATGCGAGCGAGTATATGCGCGTTGGCGTTGGTGCTGTAACGCAGATGGCAAACAACAAGCTCATCAAATAAACCATTCCTTATTCTAGCTTGAATGCTGATTGTGACAAACAACAACGTAATAACAAACATTTCGTGTCCCGAATACTGCACAAACAACCAACAAAATCATCGATCAATTATTTAAAATCAAGCTGCAAAAGACGGTTCAACAAAGGTGGCTCTGTAATAAACACCTAATCCCGAAATGGCAATTAAAACAATACAGCGACTACGCAATGCACGCATATGTGTTACATATGCGGATCGGTGGCCTCACGCATTTCAGCCGAGGCGCGCGTTAATGGTTAGATGTGAATCGATCAGGGTTTAACGATTTAGTAGGGCTTATGGATCGGGTGTATGGTTCGGGACACCCACTTACGACGTTTACTCACCGTCCGATCGCGATTGATCCGACGGCCATGATGCGTCCGTTGCACACTGTCCGATCGGATCGCGGTTCATCCGACCGCCGACGCGCGTCCACGTGTCTCCACCGCGTCACTCTCTTACCGTCCGATGATTCGAGTTTGATCCGACGCTTCCATCGCGCACCCGCGTCCGATCGATCGTGATTCACCCGACTGTCGACGTGCGTCCACATTCTACACGTCTCTCTCCGCCGCATCCTTGCGTCACTTTCTCGCCGTCCGTTCCGCCGCGACCGAAATGCGCGAGGCGACCGCTCCGCATATCCAACCCATACCGCTCGATCGATGCGATGCGAGGGGGTGCCGAGGGGGTGGCGTGGGGCCCCTAAATCGCTTAAACCCTCATAGATCCGTATCTCACAGCTAATGGTAACATCGAACGGTTTTTCGTACAAATGGGAATTAACGTTGAGGGGCAAGGTGGGTGGTCTCGTATGGGCGGGTGTCGCTGTCGCGATAGGCATGTCGCGGTATGGGATGACATCCATAAGACAGATGACCACAAACAAATATGCTTCGACAAGGTCAGGGAAAATGTATTCCCCATTTTCTCAAATTCTATTCCGAAATAAATATCTTATCGAAAGTGAGCTCGCAGGCCTGCCTTGCGACATACTCCAAATCCTCGTTTCTTAACTGACAATTCTTACTCTCGGTCAAGATATCTCCATACGAGTAGGATAGAACTGCACTAGCTCAATGACCCACACAAATTCATCCTTATAGCTGAGAAATCCGAATCTTGGCGCTTGTCACGTATTTAGTAGATACCAGATATACCCATATTTTTACGAACATGGAGGACGATTTCGTTTGTCATGAAAAATTGGGCCAGTGTCTACAGGAATGTATCTTGAACACATGCACTTAAACACGCAATGTCGTAATACCTTTCGCCGTAGAAGGGACGCAGTGCCCTCCAATATATGCTGATGTTATTGTATGAGCCAGTGCAACGACACCTAGCACCAAGGCTTGCACAAGAGAAGGTCTCCTGGATTGATTCATGCAGAACCCCATGGGATTATGACCTGACGTGAAGCGTCGGTATTCCGATCGGTGTTTAAACCCTTGTCAGGCATACAACTTATTATACTTGCCCTTACGGGGAACGCACCCACTACTCCAAAGTATTACTTAGATATATGAACCTGTGGGTGATGTGTGGGGATACTCCTCGTCAAGGGGCGAAGCGTTATACCAGGAGAAACCACAGAGCTATAACCACCAGAACGAGGGTGCAGTGCTTTAGCCAGAAGCTAAACTAGAGGTGATGGATAGGTGATCATCATGTTGCAAATGCAAAATGAGCAAAAAAAAAACTACTGCCAGTTTACATGTCATACTCGGCAGTGTCACAAAAAAATGACGTATAATGACATAAAGCTATTCAAGCTACACCATGCTCTACAGGGTCCCGTTAAGTAAATAGGAGAACCACTCAAGTAATTATCCACCACTTCCATGGACTAGGTATTGGTATGGTACTCATCATTCTCAGTAGATTCGAGGTCCTGGCACTGCCCAAACGCAGTGTACAATTCCTGAAATGTAGCCCCAACATGTCAACCGCTGTCAACATTTTAAATAATCTCACAACAAGAGCACCATGATCAATCACATCCCAGGACTGTGCTCTGATGATTGATGACACCATTTCCAATTACAAATGCAAGAGACAGAGATGCAAATGACATCTGACAAGAAAGCAATCTAGAAACGCTGGCCATTCGCTGCATGGAGGCTCTTAACGCCACCTCACAAGAAACGTATCTAGGAACGAATGTAATTTTCCACATGGAAAATCTCGTGCTATCGTGCAAGATCCCAGTTTATGAGAGATCCGAACATACAGACACCGGTCAATCGCCACACGGAGGCACTCGTGACATCTTGCGAGCGCACAACCTACAAACGATGGGCAATCGCCTCACGGCAACGCTCGAACAACGCCTGCCAGAACGCAATCTACATAAGTTGGCCGATCGCCAGACGGAAGCGGTAGTGTCATCTTGCAAGAATTCAATCTACGAATGATGAGCAGCCGCCACACGGAGAGGTGCAAGTGACAGCTGGAATCTTCCAGCGTCGGAACGCATTTTTCAAATGATCAAGGGTTAGCAAATAAAGCTCCTTTGGCATTCTATTTTTAGCGTGTACATTGTGCCCTGGAAACCAGTACAACCATGAGGCAAGATTCACGGATGTTGCAGAATCACTCAATCTTACCCTTACAGGTTGGCTGATTGGCCAGGTATCCGGCCAATCGGGGGCTCACCTGCTTGAGCTGGAATGCCAGCTCGAGAGGGATTCCCAGCACAAGAGTGATGCCCTCCGCAGACATCGCACTGCGCCACATGCCCCACACAACTCGGTGCCCCTCAGCCAGCACGCACCGCCACCGCGCTGCTCCTGTGAGTGCCACTGAGCTCTGCCAAGGGGCGCGCGAAGGAGAAGCTTGCAGAATGGAACGATAGCGCGGCCCGTTTTGGGATCCACGCGTTTGTGAGTGATCCTGCTTGCTCGCGCTTGGTTCCAAGGGAACGGCACCAGCGAGAGCCTTTGAGTAGAACCGAGCCATGCACAATCATGCATAGCTACATGGAGCAGAGGCGATGCGAGCATGTTGTAAAGATAGGGAGGAGCGCCGCGATGTTTGGGGGCGTCGCGGTGCTTGGGAGTGCAGCGGTGTTTGGGAGTGCCGTGGTGTTTGGAGGCAACGACAAAGCAGGGGCGCCGCGGTGTTTGGGGGTG
>LGRX02018803.1:8410-25250 GCA_001247695.2 Cymbomonas tetramitiformis | reverse complement strand
GGCTTGTGCTGGCTTGACCGTGCGGGTGGTGGGTGGAGGTTGTTTGCGCGTCGGGGAGCCTCCAGGCTTGATCGTGCTGGCTTGGCCTGAGCTGATCCCACCAGAGCTTGTAGGCGAAAGCGGTGAGCCGCACCACGAGCGCAGCGCCAACACTCGCAACTGCACAGAGCATTCTGCCACCATGCGCTGAGGGCCGCGCTGCAGATGCCCTCGGGATACGCAAGTTTGCCTTCACCCAGTCTGCATTCGCATCACGACCGCGCGTGTTAATGCGTGTACTGCTCTTCGGCGCACGAAGTATTACTCACCGCGGCCTGCCACATCGACACTACATCCATCGCATATGCTCATCTGGCGAGCCCCGTAGCCACGCACTGCGGTGATGACACTGAGGAACCCAGGTCCGCACGACAGCCGTTGGTGGCTGAGAGGTACAGTTGCAGGGCACCCGCCTCGATCCTGCCTTGTTTTCTGGGGTCAGCCGAGTAACACAACACCATTGCCTCCACTGCCGGGTCCAGCTTTGTCGAAGCTTCTTGCTGATGGCGCCGCAGGCCTGTTCGACGATTGGTTGAAAGTCTTCTCACTGATCAGAACCTGGCCAATCATCTTCTCGATGTAGGCCGCCCGCAACAGTCTTGATCCTAGCGTTCATCTCGAGCGGCGGCATGAGTCACGTTGTGAGCATGGGGCGCATGTCGCGGCAGATGGCGTGGAGGCCACGTTGCTGCAGCTGCTGGCACAACTCATAGGGAATGGAGTGACCTCAGATTTGCACCGCCGGCTGGTGGCTGCTGAAACTCGAGGCGCGCCCCAAATTCATGCAAGCCCCCCTGTGCAGGCCCTTCTCAACACCCAGCACCTCCCACTCCCCCCTCATGCTAACCCCTCACAACCTCCCGCAACGCATAGTCCACGCCTCCTGTGGCCTCTGCACATTTCCTGCAGCATATAGCACTTTCAAAATAGCCCACTACCCCCTTCTTATGTCGCATGCCCACCGCACCTCCTTTAGGATGCCACGTCACGCAAGATGCCTTCCACACAACTCGCAGCATGTTCTCCCACACCTTACACCATCCGCCCTCCACACCTCCCTTTGTCATCCTCTACACTTCCCATGCTCCGCAGTGGTTCAGTGTCTCAGTGTCTCAGTGTTTCAGTATCTCAGTGTCTCAGTGTCTCAGTGTCTCAGTATTTCAGTGTCTCAGTGTCTCAGTGTCTCAGTGTCTCGGTGTCTCAGTGTCTCAGTGTCTCAGTGTTTCAGTGTTTCAGTGTTTCAGTGTCTCAGTGTTTCAGTGCCTCAGTGTCTCAGTGTTTCAGTGCCTCAGTGTTTCAGTGTGGCTTGGGAGTGCTCTACTTCTTAGCCGAGGATGATTCCCTGCCGTGCGTGAAGCAATTTGCGGAGGCGGTGACTGGAGCGGCATCTCTGGGTGCATGACTCGGCGCAGAGGTGGTCACCGGGGCGACTTCCGTGGACGCGTGGGTCAGCGCTGAGCCCGGCCGCGCGCTCTTCCTCAGCCTCAACAACACCTCGCCGGGTCTGTCGGCCCGTGCTGAACTTCCCGGCGAGCTGGAGGAGGTGCTGCGGGCGACTTTGGCGGAGCTGGCGGGGCACGCGGCGGGAGCAGAGGGGTTGCGGCTGTTCAACGTGCGAGTCTCGAGCGCGCTGGAGGAGATGCGTCACTCCATGGACAAGTTCCTGTGCTCGCCGCCCCGATTTGGAGTACGTGGTGTGCATGACCAGTGGCTCGAGCACCTGCAGGTAGCGCCCTATTAGTCAGCCCGCGTGATTGACTACGAATCGAACCGCACATCTGAGCCACTGTGCAGACGATCAATGCTGATAGTAATCTATTGGATTAATCTGATACCAATCAACTGCACCATTCACTTCTTACGACTTGCCGACCAGCCTGCCACTTGACTGATACGATGCATTGTCCAACCACCACCCGCTTTACGTGCTTTGCTGTGGACCATCCTTTGCTGGGGAGCGATTCCCGCGTGTTTCTGAATGTCCTACTCCACTGCGTCGAGTATTCAGTTGGGATTAAGTCGAAGTCGAGGGCTGGTGTCCCATCAAATACTGCCATCGAGATGTAGCGCCCCCTCGCGAGCCACTGCAGGGGTATGAGTGGCACCTGGCTTCGACATGGAAGTAAGCGTGCTGGAAGGATGCTAAATATTGCCGCGTCGCTCACGGGAGGGCGGGTTTGAGTGGGGAGCACGTCAGTAATGTGGGGAGTCTGCTGCCATTTGGCACCGGTTAGGTGCGAGTGGTACGGCTTTTGTAGGGGTTGCTCCAGTGGGCGGCAGACACCTCCTCGGCATCGACTGACCGGCATGCGATTTGAGTCGGTGCGCAGGAGTCACACCGCATGAGTGGTTCGAGGGGAACCCTGGGATGTAAGCCGGTGCGCGCCCATTGATTGTGCTGATAGCAGGGCCCTGCAAGAGCCGCGGTTGGGCCATGCGCGGGGGGGGGAGCGGTGAGCAGTCTTCCACCCAGCCGGGCCAGTATAAATGTCAAGCCGGCACCCTGCCGCAGTGTTGGGGTGTGAGTGCCGACAGCAGCGCCGCAAGGCGGATGAAAATTCTGTGATATATACTTCATATATATACTGTTTCTCTTTTGCTCGAATCCTCATTTGCCAAAGGCAGGCACTGCAATACATTTCAATAAATGATTTTGTAAAGCGTTTTAAAAATGCATTTTGTGCTTTTTAAATGCTTTCTGAATTCAAGTTTTGATGAGATGTCCAGACTGGCTGTGCAAGTTACCAAAAGGAAAGAGTCCTCTGGGTCGGGAGCGGTGGGAAGAGCAAAAGGAACAGAGCTGAACAGGCGTGTCTCTTCGTGGCTACTTGTACATCCTGTTTGTGTCACGGAGCTACATGTGTCATTCGGCTCAACTGCAGCAGGAGTCACGGATTCTGAAAGTCTGAAACCACAAAAATTCTGTTGCACTCCAATTTGAACATTTCTCTTTTGCTCGAATCCTCATTTGGCATGAAACCAAAGATGATATTGTGAGGCACACAAAATAAATCTGATCTCTGTCACTGTGACCATGTTAACCACTGGAAGTAGTAGTTCATGTCTGCGTCCCTCAAAGCTGTAGGGTCAATGTAGTGTTGCACTGCCGAAGAGAACTGTGACCAGCCTCCAAAGAAACACACTTTCTCCATTGCTACACCTACAGCTCGAGCACACGTCGTGGCACCCTTCCAAGTACTGTGTGCAGAAAAATGACCTCTTTCCGGGGGTCTGCAATCCAGCTCGCTGAGAGCCAGACCAATCCAGTCATTAGCAACTGAAGCCTTGAAGTTCTTCGGGTCCTCGGGTAGCAGCCAGTAGGCGTCAGGTTGAGTCATCTCAGATCTGCTCCAAGCTGTGTCACGGTGAGACTTCCAGTGCTCGATCAGCTCCTTCAAAAGAGCCACTCCCCTCCAGGGGATGCACAGGCGTCTCTTCACCAGGTGATGTCGCCGTCCTTTCTCTTTCAGCAGCACCACAGAGAATTCACTGTCGCCACAATGAACGTGTTGTCTTGACAACGAAGTCCCCGTGTCCGGTCTGCCAAAGGTCACAAAGGCAACGACCACGTAGGAGAAGGCCCGTGGCAGCCGCAGCTCTTCAGAAGATCTCGGAGCCAGCTTCAGCGCTGCTTCGTGTACACGTCGTACGTGTCCCGCTGGCAGCCAAGTTCGCTGGGTCTCGATGTTCTCCTCCTGTACCGCCAGCTCCGCCTGGATGGTTGCCATCCCTTTCACAGCTCGGGTCACAGCACAGCCCTTCGCTGGTCCAGGAAATCCAGGTACGGCTGCAAGGAAGCTGACTTGATGCCCCCGTCCTGCAACACAGAGGCGATGTACAACAACACAGTCGCCTCCGTTGCTGGCAGCCACGGCCGTTGGTGCTGCTCACAAAAAAAAATGAAGCGCCGCGCCTTCGGTCCGTAGTTGCTCATCGTCGTGTCTAGCAGCGCTTTTCTCTGCATTTTCACTGCCAGTTCTGTGAGCCGGGACTGTCCCAATTCACTCCTCCACCGCTCACAGAGTGAGTGCGTGAGGAAGTTTTGTACAGCACCACCGCGCTTGTTTTCTTCGTAGTCGCCTGCGCAATCGATGTTCTCGCTGTCCGCGTCCGCTGCCTCGTCCGTCAGCTCCGACACGCCCGAGTTGTTAATGATTTTGAAGTTCTCCTTGGACAGGTCCAGTGTCTCCTCGTCGCCGTCGTCGTACAGCACGTGCGCCTTCCTGTCCTCGTTGAACTACTTCACCACACCCGGGCAGAAGCAGTCATCGTCCTTCCAGAACACCTCGATTTTAGAGCCCACGGTCACCTTGCCCGCTGTCGTACTCGTAGCAGAGCTCCTTCGCACTTCAGCAGCGTAGTAACTCACGGGCGCGCCTCGATGAAGAACATCACAGCGTCCCATTTTGAGGGCCCGAGCAGCTCGGACCCTCCCAGCCTGCTCGGAGTGAATAAGTCCCTGCGCCGCGGCATGATCACCACCTCGGTGGCCATAGCCTCCAACTCCCTGAACCAGGACTGTCCCGGCCAGTACGGAGCCACCACCGTAGCAGCGGCCCCCTCCTCCCGCAGCTTGTGCGCCACCTCGTCCAGCAGCGCCCACGGGGGGTTCACCCAATTGTTCTCCCCCCGCCAGTCGTACGTCAGAGAGTCCACTCCTTCGCACTTCGGGTCCTTCCACGCAGCGTAGTACCGAGGCAGCTGCGCGGAGATCTCGGAAGCGAACCTGTCCACCGTGTAGGGGGCCCATTGCTTGTTGGCCCACACGAACCAGTCTCGATTGAGTCTCCAGTCGTCCAGGTCCTCGCAGCGAGAAAGATTGTCTGCCCACACGTTGGCCTCGCTGCGGATGTAGCGCACCTGCAGCTCGATGTCGTGCAGGTCCAGCAACAACCAGAGGGGTCGCATCCTCCTCATGAGGTCGGGGTTGCGGCTGGTGAAGTGTGAGAGCATCGCCACCACTGCCTGGTTGTCGCAGTAGAGTCGTACGAACTTGCCCTCCAGCTCTTTCAGGAACGCCTGCACTGTCTTGTACACGGCCTCCAGCTCCAAGTGCGTGATGTGCCACTTGCGCATCTCGTCCGACCAGAAACCTCTCGCGGGGAACTTGAGGTTCAGTACTCCTCCCCAGGCCATCATCGAGGAATCTGTGTGCACCTTCGCTCTCGTCGGGGACCTCCAAATCTTGCGCCCGATCCACCTGCTCATCACAGGCAGCCTGGACCACCATTCTAAGTCCCCCCGAGCTGCACGCGAGATCTTTACCTTTGTTCCCCAGCTGCGTTTCTCTACCAACACGAAGTAGAGCTCCTGTAGGTAGAGCCGCGGCGCTGGTACCGCTAAGTACACGGATTGGCAGAGCCCCGTGAAGGAAGCTAGCCTCCTGGCAGGAATCCACCTCCGATTTCTCGCTGCGTCGCACAGGATCTCCTTCGTTCTGGTGTGGATTTTGTGTACCCATCGTTCCGTAAAACGGAATTGTCCCAGCTTCAGATCCACCTCCAAACCGAGGTGCTCCACCACCTGCGTAGGCTCCCACTGGCCCTTCTTCTCGTTCCGCTGTAGGCCCAGCCGATGAAGCACCAGTTGAACTTTTTCTCGACGCAGAAAGCCTTCTCGCTGAGAGTCGACCAGCACCAGAAAATCATCCATGTACGGTAGTACTCGCATCCCGCTGTGACGGTTCGCGTCCTCGCCAGCACCACCTGCTCTGCGATGGACTGACCATCGCTGTCGTACTGCGGAACCGTCCCGCAGCCTCCTGATTTCTCTGCGATCTTCCGCTGCCTGTGGAGAACGTAGAGCTTCCACCATCACGTGTACGAACTTGCAGAACACCCTCGGAGCGTCGTTCCACCCGAACGGTACCGCTGAACATTGAAGCAGGTCTCCTTGCAGGTCGAACTGCATGAAGCGCTGAAAGTCCGGGTGGATCCCCAGCGCATGAAAACCGTCCTGGAGGTCGAAACAAAAGCACCAGTCGCCCGGCTTCGCCAGTCTTCGTAGTTTCTTCAGCGTCTCCATCTTCACGCGATTCTTCACACACCACTGGTTCAGCCATCGGAAGTCCACCACCAGTCTCCACTTGTTCGTACCCGGTTTCGGCACTAAAAAAGCGCGAGAAACATGAGATCTTCTCGTCGCTCTCGTCCAGGCACCGTTCTGTAGCAGCCTTTCCTTCTCCGCGTCCAGCCACACCTGCTGCTGACGCGTAGCATCCCTCAGTGACACACCGTGGTCGAACGGAGGCGGAGCCCGCGCTTCCACCTCAACTTCACCCCGTGAGTAATCCACTGCATCACTTCGGAACTGGCGCCCGCCGCGCGCCATGCTCCCCTCCGCTGTCTCACCTGCTGTTGCACGGTGAGTTTTCCCCGACCAGCGCCCGGAGAGGGCTGTTGCGCTGGACGGGGTGGCGGCACGCACATCACACATCGGCCGCGGGCTTTCCGCCCCGGCCCTTGCCGCCTTTGTCGGTAGGCTTCTTACCGTCCTTCTCCTCGTTCTTCTTACGCCTCTCGTTCTCCTTCCAGCGCTGGTCCCGGTTCCGGTGATCTTTCACGGCCCGCGTCTCCGCATTCGCTGCATTTTTCGACGTAAGGCTCAGCATTGCCTTGCCGCGGTTCTTGCCAAAGTCGTCCAGCCACTGCTGCAACACCTCGTCTGCCACCACGCCGTCCGTTGCCTGGTAGACTCTGTCCTCCACGAACTGCAGTTTTGCACGTAGAGCGTCAGATCCTCCCCGCTGTGAAGATCCAGGCTCCTGCTCCAGCTGCCCGCGCAGTTCCAGCATCGTCCACCTGTTGCACAGCATCGCGTACACGCCGTGCACAGAGTTGGTTACTGCGTGAAAACGTTTTTGCCACTCGCTGCCCGACAACTCGCAGTCCTCGTTCACGTCCAACTTCTCGTTGCATTCACACACCACGTCGTGCAAATAAGACAGCGCCGGAGCCAGAACCAGGCACTCGTACTTCATTGAGGAATTGGACTTCTTGGAGAGGGCGTCGTACGTCTTGCTGCCGTGCAGGTCATACAACTGAGGCATCCTCGATGTCAGCGTAGCCGGCCTCGGCTGGAACGGGTTGACTGAGGCCGCTGGCACGTACGTCAGCTTCCTCCTTCTCTCCAGAAGTTGCTCGGCGGTCTTGGCCACGGTGTCCGGGTCCGATGTCCCAGGCTTCGCTGCCACCTTCGCCTCCAACTCCACGTTGATCTGTGCTTGTCGGTGAAGCTCATCACGCAGCAGGCGATGCTCCTCCGCCTGCTGCCTCTGCATCTCCAGCAGCTCCCCTTGCTGCTTTTGCATTAACAGAATTTGTTGCATCAGCACGTCCTGTGTGGACAGTGCTGCGGGGGAAGGGGAAGCCTGCCCGATGTCTGGCTTCCCCGGGAGGGGTGGGAAATCCTCTACACCCTTGTTCTTAGAACCTCCCCACATTTTTGCCCCTCAAAGGAGTCCCAGTGGAGTCAATTGTACTGCCGTAGCCGATGTGAAGCCGTCGTTTGAAGTCGTAACGCCGTCCCCGCGACTTCGCTGCTAGATCTCCCATCGTCGTTCGATCGCTGTCGTACAACCTAGTGGTCTTGTCACTACCTACTCTACTGTTTACAGGTGAAACAGGTGAAGAAAATCTTACAAAATCAGATTTGCAGTGTGCCTCACAGAGTACCGTAGGTACCCGTGAAGTTCCTGTTTGCAAGAGCAAAAGGAACAGAGCTGAACAGGCGTGTCTCTTCGTGGCTACTTGTACATCCTGTTTGTGTCACGGAGCTACATGTGTCGCTCGGCTCAACTGCAGCAGGAGTCACGGATTCTGAAAGTCTGAACCCACAAAAATTCTGTTGCACTCCAATTTGAACATGAAGTATATATATGTTATGTTATGAGCGCGCTTTGGCATGAGCGCGCCAGGCGCGCTCATGATTAGCACAAGCGCGCCGATTAGCGCGCTTGTGCTAAACAGTTTCTGGCACAAGCGCGCCTGGCACGCTCATGCTAAAAACCGGCGCTCATGTGCGCGCGGCGCGCTCATAACGTAACATATATGTACATGTTACGGCATGAGCGCGCCGCTGGCATATGCCGGCCGTTTTTGGCACAAGCGCGCTAACACTGGTAATTTGCACACTCCAAAAGCATCCAAATATGCGCTGTTGTATATATATATATATATAAGCTTGGTGTGTGACGGACTGTCAGCAAGGTGGGAGGGAGGGGGGTATGGGGAGGGGCTCAGTGCGAAGGGGTGGTGGACATCGGCTGCAACAAGCAAATCGCGGCGGTGCAGGCGCTGCTGGACTCCGGCAGGAACTTCTGGGCGGAGTACATCGCAAGGTGCGGGCGCACCATTCGTCTCTCGACGCCCGCCCAGCGGAGGCACTCTCACTTTTCCCTCCCGCAGCGCTCTCACCTCTCCCCCAGCCGCACAACCCTAACTGCCCCTCACCCCGCTCCCATCCCCCAGCGTCAGGGCCTTACCACTCTGAGCCACAGTGCCTTCTCCCGGCTCCGCCGCAATGCACTCTCAATGTCACTCGCCCCGCCCCGATACGAGATCATCTTTACTGTGGCTGCCGCCCGCCTGGCATGACTCACACTCGGTGTCCTCTGACTGCCCTCCGGCATGACAAAGCAAAAAAAGGGTCCATCACCGTCATCGACGTCATCTCTGAAGGGTTCGAACGTTAGTTGCCTCGGAATGAAGGAGGATCGAAGCAATTTGGATTTGGGAAAGACTGGAAAGGAGCGTGATGGAGGGAGGGAGGGGCTTAGAGATGGGAAGGTCTGCCTTCAACGGCTGGAAGAGGGGTCTTGGGTAGGATACAAATGAGGGGCTCAAGCTTCAGAAGGAACAAATGGTGCAGTCAGAGAGAGAACTGGAGAAGGGAGGTGTGGGGAAGCAGATGGGGACTGTTGAAGCGGTCCCCCTTGACGGTGATGGCCGAGGCTAGCGCGGCACACCTCGAGGAGTTGAGGGCGCAGCAGGAGGCAAGAATGCAGCGGTTCACTTCCCAGGTGCGCCTGGTGGCCCTCTGTGCGCTGTTGTGGTATCCCTCAGCTCGACCTTTCTCTGACTCAATCCGGGGCTCCCCTAATGCCAAGTCAGCTCAAATAATTTGATCATGTCGGTCTGTTTTGCACGCTGACTTGGCACGTGTGGCGTGCAACTCACAGGGCGCGCCGCACACTCTGAGCGCGTTGTGTAGAATGGGGGTGGGAGAGATTGAAGGTGGCTGCTGTGAGAAGGCGGACAGCTAAATCAGAGGAAGCACTGTTTGCATCTTTAGGTGGTGGGCTGGGAGAGCCGGCGGCGAGTGGCCCCCAGCGTGGTGGAATCGCCGGATGGCCAGCGGGAGTATTCTGCCCCGGCACCTGTGCTAGATGCCGAGTCGATGCAGTACCCTACATTCCATGCCGTTGCCGGCGCCAACACAGACGAGGGCGTGCCACCGCCGCCGCCACCTTCTGCCCCGCCCCCACCACTGCACACAGTTGGTAGTGTCCCCGCCCTGCAGCCTCCCTACTTTGCACGGGTGATGGCCTCCCTGCTTTCTGACCTCTCCCCTTTCAGACCTTTCATGCCAAAGAGCGGCTTATCCTCTTGTGGCCAGTGACTCACCCTCTGCAGTGTTCGCTCAGTTTAGCGGTTGGCGTACCCATGTATACACCCTCTTGCATCCGGTCCCCCTCTTCGCACCACCGGTAACACGTCATTCCCCGGTATTTCATCCCGATAGTGCTTGCTCAGCCATGTCATAATCAGCACGATCAGCACGCACTAAGCACGCAAGTTGTGCGGACGCATATACGTTTTCCTTGTGATGAAATGAAAATGCTGTAGAATTGTGCAAATTATATTGTGCTGTATCATATTGCATATCATATTGTACTGTATGTATATAATTTCGATCGATGTGCGCTGGTGCCGCACATCCCAGTGGCCCCACCTCCATCAATTCCAGCACTCTTCGCACCCTCAAAAGCGGTGTTGTCATCATCGTTGGTGGAGTCCAAGCCAAGCACTTTCAGGATGAGCAGTGCAGCATTCTTCAATGCAGCACCCAACAATGCTACGGGCGGAGTCGTCCCTTCACCACTGAAAGCAAAAATCATGGCCCGGTAACCCAACTTCTCCTTGTAGCCTGTAGAAGTGTTGGCGGTGATTTGCAAATAAGCGCCCACCAACGCAGCGATGCAGCCTTTCGGAACTGGGACAAACAGGCTGACGCATAGCAAAATTCGAAGACGTCCTCTCCGAACATGTCGGAGAGTAAAGCACTTAGGATGGTTTAATGGGCACCTCAGCCTGTCTTTCCCAGTTCCGAAAGGCTGCATCGCTGCGTTGGTGGGCGCTTATTTGCAAATCACCGCCAACACTTCTACAGGCTACAAGGAGAAGTTGGGTTACCGGGCCATAATTCTTGCTTTCAGTGGTGAAGGGACGACTCCGCCCGCAGCAATGTTGGGGGCTGCATTGAAGAATGCTGCACTGCTCATCCTGAAAGTGCTTGGCTTGGACTACACCAACGATGATGACAACACCGCTTTTGAGGGTGCGAAGAGTGCTGGAATTGATGGAGGTGGGGCCACTGGCACCAGCGCACATCCCGATGCATCGATCGAAATTATATACATACAGTACGTATTCCCACAATTCTACAGCATTTTCATTTCATCACAAGGAAAACGTATATACGTCCGCACGTCTTGCGTGCATGTGCGTGCTGATTGTGCTGATTATGCCAGCCATCCTTGCCACGGAGGTCTGCTCATGCATGCCTTCAAGGTTGTGAAGATCCTGGTCAGTATCCCCACAACGGTGCCTGAATATTGCTCTCACAACCGGGGTCCTGTAGATGTGGCCCGGCCCTGTTGGTCATATTCGAGCGATAAGTCGCCCACACCTCCGCTGGGCCGCAGGACTCGTGGGAACAAACCGCGGCTCGTTCCGCCTAAGTCGGACCAAATGCCTCTGCTGCGTGGCTCCCAAGGTGCGTGGCAGCCGGCAGACCGCTCGCCCATCCCGGGACAGTGGTAAGGAGAAGGTAAACACGTGCACATGGTTGTGTTGTGTTCAGCATTTTCCGAAATGTGATGTCCGTCCACGTGCCACCCACCGCATGCAGCACACAAGATCTATGGCGCCTGGGCATCACACACCACGTCACCCCAACCCATCTCTGCCAAAGCTGCACGCTCCAGTCCTATCCCCACCACGGAGCAGCCGCCCTTTGAAATATCCACCCTTGCGTCGCTCAGCCGGACACCCGCAACCCCCGGCAGCGCTGCACCCAAGCCTCCCGGTCCTGGTTTATGCACTGTAAGCGTCTGCTGGCTCCTCGAGTAGTCGCGTGCGCCACTGACTGAATGCACCTGTGGTGCTCCTCCTTAGGCCGTTGGAGTCGGCAGTCAGGCCAATGCTGCCGATGAGCTAGGGGAGGAGCTTCCCTCAGCACGGGACTGTCAGCTCTGGGAAGACCTCTGCAGCGGCCGCCTGGAGGTGGTCAGAAATGCGACCTCCACTGCCCAGAAGGCGGAGGAGGAGGCGGCAGCGCTGCGAGCCTTCAGTGCCGAATACGAGGCACGCCGCCCCTCCCGCGGCCCCTCCACGGCGACATGAGCCGCTCCGCTACCATGTGCACTCCGCTGGAGTTTGTGGCATTTCTTCTGCTCTTCACGTCTCATTGCCAACAGGCACACTGCATTGCATTTCATTAAATTTAATTCCGCAGGCTCCAATTGAACCAGATTGCCAGACATCGCTCTCACAGCAGCGGTGTTGTGCAGACTGCCACGAAGTCGATCACAGAGCGGCTTCTGGGATAGCGCTGCGGCAGGCAGCCTGAGGCCACTAAAGAATGGCCGGTGAAGAAGAGGGCTTGAAGGGGGGCGTTCTTTTGTTGAAGGGACGGAATATTTGGGGGGTCGAAGGGATGGAGGGAAAGGGAAGGTGGTGATGCAGCTGGACATGGGGTTTCAAAGAGGCTGGGGTTGGGGCTGGGGATTGAAATTGAGGCAGAAGCGCACACAAGCAATCGAGGCGGCGGAAAGAGAGACCCCAAGCTGCCGCCTCGTGGAGGACCCCCCCCTCACCGCAGACCCCACTCTTGACTACGTGGCACGTGCACCTACTGCCCCTGCACACCCCGGCCCGGCAACCTGCTGCTGTTGAGGCGCAGGGGGTCCTAGTATTGAAGGCGCGCTTTGCACGGGCGACCGCTCCGGGCATCACTTTGCTCGGAAGATATATATATATATATATATATATATGTATACACACACGTATATATATATATATATATATATATACACACAACGTATATATATATACACAACGTATATATATATATATGGGTATTCGAAGCACCGGAGTTTTGCAGCCGATGCTTCGCGGTTGAGGAGCTCAATGCTCCATCAGCTTTGTTTTTATGCGCTCCCCTAAGATGTGCGGGTTGCTGCTGAGAGGGCGAAACAGGTGAGGGAGCTGCCGGGCGGTGCAGGGGGCTCGCTTGTGATTGGCCGCTTTGAGGTGCCCCCCCCCTCTCTGCACCATGCATACAAAGTGATTGCCCACAGTGCCACCCGAGTCACGCGTATATATTGAGGGAAAATCTTTAAATTGTCCCCCTCTTTGAAAAATCGCCTTTTTTTGTTATCAAAAATTACATACTTAAAGTGAAGCGTCTTGTGATATAAATGATAAACCCAAATATATAAATCATAAGAGCTCATTTCGTCTGATACCCGCTGTTACGGAACGAGCACAAATTCTTGTCATTGAAATCACCATACTTAAGGTGAAGCGTCTTTTGTGACGCTTCTGTGACACTTTTTGTGATGCTTTTGTAACGCTTTTGTCATGTTTTAAGGTGACGATGACGATGACGATGACGATGACGATGACGATGATGTCTCAGGTGACATGTGAATGTGACACACGTTAGTGACACGTTGACACTGTGACACGAAAATAATGGCCCCTTTGTGACACCGCAAATGTAATTGGCACGTGACGATGACGATCACGTCTCATTCCTTTGTCATACGAATGTGACACACGTTAATGACACGGTGTCACTGTAAGCGAAGTCCCCTTTGTGACACGCAAATGTAATTGGCACATGACAAAAATATATAAATAATCGATCCAAATAAATATAAATAATTGGTCCAAAGGTTGCAGAGTTGCCAGAATATAATTCAACCGACAAGTATTCACCACAAAACTTCATATAGTCATATGAATTATTTGTTGATCCCTGTGTCGCTGACGCTGACAAATGGCATATATTTGTATTATATAGACATATGTTGATATGTACAGACATATGACAATAAATTAAATATTATCTCGACACAGTTATTTTCATTACAAATAAGGGTATGAGTCTGGGATCAAAGTATTTTTATTAAAGTAAAGTAAATAAATTAAATACTTGAATTGAGTTGGTGGAGCTCGGAAACACGACTCCTCCCCAGCAGTCGATATGGAGTAGCACCTCGCCAAGGATATGCGACTTGTCATAGTTGTCAACAACGACAAGCGATACGCGGACAAATGGCATACATAGTATGGCTTATAACAAGCCATGACTAACATGACAATAAGATGGCAAATTAAATATCATTTAGACACATTTAGATTCGTTACAAAATAGGGAATGAACGCACCCAACAGGTGGGTCTCGGGGACTCTCGTCAAGATATGTTTTTGTCAAAAACTAAAATTGAGTTGCGTACGTAGGGGGGGTCTGGGGGACCGAGCCCCCCTACCTTAATGGTAGGGCTTACAAGAACGACTCCTTCTCTGCAGTTGATTCATGCGTCTTCTATCGCTGGGGGAACTGGAGGGACAGCAGTGACAAATAAAGTCGTAGGGGGCAAAGGTGTGTCGCTGCTTTTAGCCTTGCGCTTCTTCGCAGGTGGTGGTGGTGGTGGGGTAATTTATTCCTCACCATGGCTGTCGCTGTCGATCTCGATAGTCGTGCGGCTCTTGAACCATACAGCAGGCTAACCATACTCCGCGATGAAGGCGGCTGGCAGAGGCTCTGTCATGGGTTGAATTGCTTCCAGGGTTTAAATCGAACCCTGGATATCAGCAATGTTCCTCTGCCTGTCGTACTGATTTGCCACAAAGAGATCATAAAAGCTATTGTGGCTGATGTAGACAATGTAGGTCTGTCCGAGAATAACATGGTCATACAAGGGGCTTGGGTCTTGGAGAATCTTCCCAGCAAAGAGTTTCCAGCCAGTACTTCCCATGACACCTCCAAAGGCGTCATGAATATATGCATATGGTTGTATATATACATACTTCGTATAGGCATACAACCAGTGGTGGAGTCCGCACGACTCCAGACCAATTGCCAGGTGAAGCAGGGACGGGTCTGCCGGGGGGAGCGAGGGGGCTTCACGAGGGTGGCGGCTGGTGGTTGTGTCTGGCAGGGGAGCCATAAGTCGGTGGTGCACATGGGGTTTGCACTGGCCGTAGAGGATGTGCCCAGCCACCTACTGCTTTATCTTTCGGCGCTGCCGGTGGTGCTGAAGCATGTGGGCGTGGTACACAATGGGGAGGAAGTTCAGTATCACGAGCTTTGTCGGCAGCTGCAGCGTGACGTACACCCCACCCCCTGATCCTGCCGGCAAGCCTCAATCCTTGATCGATGATGCGCTTTGTGAGGCCCCACGGAATCCGGGCTCTCGATTTCGATGACGTCGCATGCTTAGGAAGGTGCAGGCAGACGTGCTGCTTCTTAGCTTTATGACGTGGCAGGCTTAGGGGGGTGGAGGTAGACATGGTGCTTCTGAGTTCGATGACGTGGCATGCGTAGCAAGACGCAGGCAGGCGTGCTGCTTGTGAGCGTGATGACGTGGCATGCTTAGGCAGGCGCAGGCAGGCGTGCTGCGTGTGAGGTAGATGCGGTGCGGCGTGGGGGAGCTCGGGCAGGTGGAGTACCTGGACGTGCGGCTCAGCTGCGGCCATTCGTCTGGTCGTGTCGAGCTATTATGGCGTTGTGCCAACACATCCTCAAGCGCCCCCGGTGCGCTGGGGTCATCACGTCGGGGGTTGTGATATCGCTGCATTCGCTGTGTAGGACGTCAATCGCTCCTCTCTGTCGACCTCTCGGGCATCTCGATCTCGTAGGGGACGCCTCGGCGGCCTGGACAGGAGATCGACCACAAAGCCACAGACCGTGATCCCATCTTGTCAAGATGATGCGCACAAAGTGAGGTCTCAGGGGGGTATGTGATGGCGGGTGGAGGTCTCATGGGGGTATGTGATGGCGGTTGGAGGTCTCATGGGGGTATGTGATGGCGGGTGGAGGTCTCATGGGGGTATGTGATGGCGGGTGGAGGTCTCATGGGGTATGTGATGGCGGGTGGAGGTCTCATGGGGGTATGTGATGGCGGGTGGAGGTCTCATGGGGGTATGTGATGGCGGGTGGAGGTCTCATGGGGGTATGTGATGAGCGGGTGGAGGTCTCATGGGGGTATGTGATGGCGGGTGGAGGTCTCATGGGGGTATGTGATGGCGGGTGGAGTCCATGGGGGTATGTGATGGCGGGTGGAGGTCTCATGGGGGTATGTGATGGCGGGTGGAGGTCTCATGGGGGTATGTGATGGCGGGTGGAGGTCTCATGGGGGTATGTGATGGCGGGTGGAGGTCTCATGGGGGTATGTGATGGCGGGTGGAGGTCTCATGGGGGTATGTGATGGCGGGTGGAGATCTCATGGGGGTATGTGATGGCGGGTGGAGGTCTCATGGGGGTATGTGATGGCGGGTGGAGGTCTCATGGGGTTATGTGATGGCGGGTGGAGGTCTCATGGGGTTATGTGATGGCGGGTGGAGGTCTCATGGGGTTATGTGATGGCGGGTGGAGGTGGTGTGGCACCTCCGGCATCCCGGCACCTGCATGTCCAACGTCCGTGAGCACATCGTCGACAGCAGCATCGACTGTGTTGCGATCAAATTCCTTCGGACGCATCTCCCTTTCGGAGGCGCCGCAGTTTGGGGTGGCCACAAAAGAGAGAGTGGTGAGCTCTCCAGCGTCGGATGCTGGGGGTACAAGATTCGGAGAAGGAGTCTCTTCGGGAGTCAATTCGGGGACACATGCAGCGAGCTCAGCAGCCGCAATCACTGTGGCCGCCAGAAATAGTTTGGAGAAAAGGAATCGTAGAATCTGACTTGTTTTCTGCTGAAAGATGAGATGGCGGCAAGGCATGTGGTGCCACAGAGACGGCATTAGGCTGGCTGGAGGCGATGGCCACACAACCCTTTCTGCTCGAGCATTGCCCGCGGGGTGGCGGCAAGGGCTGCCGCGTCGACCTGGAGCTGGCGCGGGACGCGGTACCTTGCCTTGTCTTCCCCCCCTCATCCTCCAACTGCAAAGAGCACCTGTCAGCGTGACGCAGCGCACAAGCACCCGAGCAGTCCCCTTGCGCGCTGCGGGGCCCTTTTCACCCATTCGAGGAGCGGTCCCCTTGCGCGCTGCGGGGCCCTTTTCACCCATTCGAGGAGCAGTCCCCTTGCGCGCTGCGGAGCCCATTTTACCCATTCGAGGAGCAGTCTCCTTGCGCACTGCGAGCCCTTTTCACCCATTCAAGGGAGCGGTCCCCTTGCGCTCGAGCCCCTTTCCACCCATTCGGAGCGGTCCCCTTGCGCGCTGCGGAGCCCTATTCACCCATTCGAGGAGCGGTCCCTTTGCGCGCTGCGGGGCCCTTTTCACCCATTCGAGGAGCAGTCCCCTTGCGCGCTGCGGAGCCCATTTTACCCATTCGAGGAGCAGTCTCCTTGCG
>LGRX02018797.1:0-12658 GCA_001247695.2 Cymbomonas tetramitiformis | reverse complement strand
AAAATTTGAAAAAATGAAATCTAACGTAGAGCGAAATGACAGATGTAAAAACTCTGAAATCAAGCATTCCAAAAAAGGAAATCTGAAATCTAGCGTAGAGCAAACTTTGCAAAATTTGAAAAATGGAAATCTTTGAACGTAGAGCAAAATGACAGATGTAAAAAAATCTGAATATCAATATGATTGTCAAAACCAACTTTTCTGCAGACTCCGAAAGACTTAGACGTTAGACCCCAAAGCTCGCAACCCCGTATACCCGCCTGCAAAAAAACAAAATGAATGCCGGGCAAGCCGGTGCTAAATTTTTCGAAGAATGTATGCATGAATAACCTTAAAAACAAAATGAATGGGATAAACCGGTGCTAAATTTTTCGAAGAATGTATGCATGAATAACCTAAAAAATAAAATGAATGGGGCAAAACCGTGCTAAATTTTTCGAAGAATGTATGCATGAAGATTACATTCCGCACATAATATAGTGAAGTTTAGTCAACTTTGAAATTCGCATCCGATTGTCAAAACCAGCTTTTCTACAGACTCTGAAAGAATTAGACACAAAAAAAAACGTCGCCAGCCTTGACAATCGTGTACGATTGTCAAACCCAACTTTCTATTACAGACAAGAATTAAAAAAAAAACGTCGCCAGCTTTGACAATCGTATACGATTGTCAAACCCAGCTTTTCTACAGACTCAAGAATTAGACTTAAAAAAACGTCGCCAGCTTTGACAATCGTATACGATTGTTAAACCCAGCTTTTCTACAGACTCAAGAATTAGACTTAAAAAAACGTCGCCAGCTTTGACAAGATTCGTATACGATTGTCAAAGCTGAGTCCGAGCCTGCCGTAGTCGCAAGCTTTGACAATCGTATACGATTGTCAAAGCTGATTCCGAGCCTGCCGTAGTCGCAAGCTTTGACAATCGTATACGATTCACGGGGAACCCAATCTTGCCACCCCCACAGTAAGGGGGTGGCACAGTGGGTCTCCTGTCTGTCACCCCTCAGCCCGATGTGTCACCAGTGTCCGTTGTCACGTGTGTCACGGTGTGCTATAAAACACCTGACTAAGTATTTTATATCATCTTAGTATCCGAGTGCACGAGCGCCTGCCCCTGCGAGACAGTATCACTCCTTAGCGCCTGACATATATATATCCTTATATATATATCTCTCACTTTCTATCAGGTTATCGGCCATCCACTTGTGGGTGCTCGTGTTTTACTTTTGATCCTTGGAAGGGTGCACCGAACTTCCTCGAATCCGCCGCACACCGCCGGCAGCTGTTCCGTCCTTACGGCAGCGACTCAAACCAGACCCCGGCCACCGTTGAGGATCGCGGCCGAGTCCAAAATTTTATCACCAAACCGTGGGCAATTTGGGCCAAAGTTGAGCCCTGTTGTTTTTGCGTATTTTCAAAAAATCCCGACCGCCGCAACCGACGGCAGTTGTTTCGTCCTTACGACAACAACTATATCACGACCCCGGCCACCGTTGAAGATCGCGGCCGCGACCAGAATTTATCACAGACCCGTAAGCAAATTGGGCTACAATTGTGCCCTGCCGCTTTTACGTATTTCCGACCATTCACAACTACGTGCCCTACACTCTGGACAGCAGCGCCCGAACTGTGGCGAAACTGGCTTACCGCACGTTATTTTTGACCTCACCGCCGTTTTCCTCGTCGAATTTCACCCCAATTTGGCTTTTACATCGCCCGATTTGGTTAATTTTACGAAGAGTTACGTTTTCGACACGCACCCAAACGCGCCCTCGCCTTTCTGGACAGCAGCGCCGCTCCTGCAGGACAGCTGGCTTGCCGCACGACTTGTTTGACGTCACCGACGTCTTCCTCGTCAAAATCTGCCCCAATTTGACTCATCCATCGTTGGATTTGGTTCATTTTTCAGAAAGTTATGTCTTCGCTTGAGAACCCTAACTTGGCGTTCGCGGAATTATCCAGCCAGCGGTCAGCCACCATGTCCGCTGACCGCCAGAATGCGCGCATGCCCGCTGTTCATTCAGCGTTGGAATCTTCTCGAGTCCATCGACGGCATCCTTCACATGGCTATGGTCTGGTGGTGTCTGGTGGTGCTTATGCACCAGACACCAACATCGAGCCTATCGCCTTCGCCAATGACGACAACTCTGAGCACAACGGGTTACGTCCGCAGCATCCTCCGCTCTCCGCTCCACCCTTCGTGCCCCTTGGCCACTGCGTGGTGGTGTGCGGTGGTGTTGCAGCACCAACCCCACCGGTTCTCCCCTCTGCTTGCGCGCTCATTGGCGGCAGAGTGGGGGCACGCCGCATTTTTCACCTTCCATCCCCCTGCCCCCTCTTCGTTGACGCATCCGCTCTGGTGGTGCCAGGCCGCTTTTGGCTCTGGCATCGCACCGGCGTTGGTTGAACGTTGTAGGGGTGAGTATTGCTTCACTGGCGCTTGAAGCATGCGATCGAGGGTGACGCCGCCCCAAAACAAGATTGAGATCAAGCAGTACAGTTCGGAAGGACCCTTCTCCATGCCCTCTCGGCTTGTGATTGACTCTCGAGGGACCGAACTCTTTAGAATTAGTTAGCAAAAGACTTTTGGACAACTTGGGATGGCACATGCCGGACTGCCCGGGCCTGTTTGGCCCCTAGACCCTGCAGTGCTCCTGTCTCTTTTCCTGGTGACACCTCAACCCCACGGGGTGAGGTGGTGTCACGGGGAACCCAATCTTGCCACCCCCACAGTAAGGGGGTGGCACAGTGGGTCTCCTGTCTGTCACCCCTCAGCCCGATGTGTCACCAGTGTCCGTTGTCACGTGTGTCACGGTGTGCTATAAAACACCTGACTGAGTATTTTATATCATCTTAGTATCCGAGTGCACGAGCGCCTGCCCCTGCGAGACAGTATCGCTCCTTAGCGCCTGACATATATATATCCTTATATATATATCTCTCACTTTCTATCAACGATTGTCAAAGCTGAGTCCGAGCCTGCCGTAGTCGCTGCAAGCTTTGACCGGTCCCCTGACTCACGCGTGACAATCGTATACGATTGTGAAGCTTGGGCGCTAGGTCCGCCCCCCTGACTCACGCGTGACAATCGTATACGATTGTCAAGCTTGGGCGCTAGGTCCGGCCCCCTGCCGTAGTCGCAAGCTTTGGCAATCGTATACGATTGTCAAAAGCTAGTCCGAGCCTGCCGTCGTGGTCAGTTTTGACAATCGTGCACGATTGTCAAAAGCTAGTCTGAGCCTGGCGTAGTCGCTGCCTTGTTTATTCGCACGAGATATCGCAGGATTCGCAGGAAAATCGATGTTACGCCAAAACTTGTCAGACCAGTTCAGAAAGCCAATTTATAGCCTCTACCGGGCGTTGATGCGCATTCACTCCGACATTGAAGCAGGTGTGGTGGAGTTTCCTTGCAATAGTTAGCAAGTACGAAGCAGACTACTGTGACGGATTATATTTTTACTTATAATAGGGTGTTGAATTAAAAAAAAAACGGAAAACGTTTGGGGGGGGGACCTTTGGCTCCCCGCGAAGGCGGGGGCTTTAGGCCTTTGGCTACCAGCTCGTATCTGCAGCTTGTATTAGAATAGACGAGTTTATTTTTTATTTTTAAAATCTTGCCCTCACCTGGTCCCGAAAACGTGGGTAAGGGGGGAAGTACCGACTTGGGATTCCGAGTTTCCGCATGAGTGGGGAGGGGGATTCCATTTTTAGAATTCTGCTAATTTTCTAGAATTCCATTTTTTTGCTAATTTTGCTCTACGTTAGATTTCAGATATCAGTTTTTGGAATGCTTGATTTCAGGTTTTTTACATCTGTCATTTTGCTCTACGTTAGATTTCCTTTTTTCAAACGATTGTCGGAACCGGTCTTCACGTCAATAGATCCGGGGGTTGAACAGACACCCCCGATCACAAGTACGCCAACCTCGTTGAAGTATGTTCCTGTGGAGTATTCATAATGGAGGTGTACTGAATGCTGTAATCGCAAGCGAAAACAAATGATTCCAAGACAACGTCAGAGTACTTAAACAACAATAATTAATCTTAGAGTGATATCACCGGGTAAATGTTACTTTTGACAAGGTTCGTCAAGTTTTGTCATTGGGTCCGACACCCTGACTCACGTTTGACAATCGTATACGATTGTCAAGCTCTGGCGTTAGGTTCGTCTCCCTGACTCACGTTTAGTAAAAGAACTGGAAGGCGACCTTAAGTATTAATAAGAGGTGAAGATGTAGGCGGAAGATACGTAACTCTTGACAATCGTATACGATTGTCAAGCCTGGAGTCTGCACCCTCGACTCGCGTGTGAGGTTTGACAATCGTATACGATTGCCAACCCTCAGTTGTAGGTAAGACTCGTTTGGGAAACGGTTCTGACAATCGTACACGATTGTCAGAACTGTGTATCGCGACTCGACAATCCATTGACAGAACCGTGTATATTCTTACCCAAGAAAACAGTATATTTTCCTTAAGCATGAAAAACAAAAAAATCTTAAGTATGGGAAAACGCAGGCGTCGACGAGGACCGACGCGTTACACGCCTTAAGTATGGGCTTAAGTATGGGAGCCCTAATTTGCGAAATCTTAGAATGTTAAGAATGTTTGGGCCGTCCGGCCGTCCACTATTCGGGCCGTCCACGCGGACGGCCGGACGGCCGACTTTCGTGGCCCAATATCATATCTCGCCAGTTGATCTCCCCCCCACGTCCTTTGCCTCGACCTTTCCCTGCACCTGCTTCAGCAACTCCAGCTTGACTGTCGGGGCCAGTTGTTCTCCCCCCACGTCCCTTGCCTCGACCTTCACCTCCGTTGTCGTCGGAAACCGGTCATCGTGGACGATTAATCGCGCGATTATGACAAGAAGTGAGAAATATATATATAAGGATATATATATGTCGGGCGCTGAGGAGCGGAACAGTCTCGCAGGGGCAGGTGCTCTCGGATACTAAGATGATGTAAAATACTTAGGTGAGTGTTTTATAGCACACTGACAACCGTGACAACGGACACTGGTGACACCTCGGGCTGAGGGGTGACAGACGGGAGACCCACTGTGCCCCCCCCTTACAGTGGGGGTGGCAAGATTGGGCTCCCCATGAGATTACAGTAATCCGCATATTTTGGGGCCCCACGATTAATCACGATTGGCGATTTGTCGGACCCAGCCCTGATCGCTCCTTTCATCAGTCTAGGGGGGGGTGATCCGGGTGAATTCCCCGGGGGGGAGCAAAGCGTGGGTAGCCAAATCAAAATGAAAAATGAAAAATCGAAATCGAATTCGAATTGCTGACATTTAATAAAATAAACATTTGTTTTTTTACATATTTTCATTTAAAAATATAAATTACACAGGCACAGCCGAATGCCGAATTCGGAAATGCTGGATGCTGATTTTGCCGGTGCTGCCGTAGATGGATGGGATTTTATTTATTCGTTTTTTTCTGCTTCTATCAAAACATTTTGAAAAAAAACATTTTTCGAAAGGAAACGTTGCACCTGAAGGGCTGTTTTTTGAAACATCCAGTTGGACATCAGCCGCACTGGACAACTTCACCATAACTAGTCTTGGTTAGCGAACACTGAAATAGAGATAGTTCATCTGGTCTGGTAGGCGTGTTTATGTCTGCGAGCTCGCCGAGACTCGTGCCCTGAAGCTCTTCAGTACGAAAAGTCTATTGGCCTTGTTTGCACACACAACCGCGCTGCACGTCAAATGTCGCAGTCGTTTGCACACACCCGTCCACTTTCGTCGCTTCAAGTTATCTGATGCGCCTCTTCTCCGGAAAGAAGATGTATATTCGCCGGACGGCACTGGTCAACTTGCTTGCAAGCGTCGTGCATGCCCGCTTATTAATGCAAGGCATGCCCTAAATCAAACCCGATTTCAAGCTCGACAAGGGTTTTTCATTGCGTAGGCAATAGTTTTCACACATCTCACTTGCTTTGTGAAACTGCGGTGAATATCGTCACTTTATGTCTACCATTATGCAGCTAGTCACGTGGCGACGCAACACGCGTCAGTGCCAACATGAGCGTCTGCGATGTGAGTGGGCTTCACGGTGTCCAGTTGAAAGGAGCACAATGCTTTCGGCCATCCGAGTCGCAACTGTGATTTTTAATTTTGAGGCTTTTGAGCGAGGGCTTCTCGCGGCATCCGCAGATGTAACTTTGGCAAACTCCATTTTCTTGGGTGGCTTCTCACACAAAGTCCAGTCTCGAGTTAGCATTGCCAAGTCTGAGCCTTGCAACAGGTGGTGGCAAGGGTCGAGACTATAAGTCGCTCCGCGTAAGCTCTGTTTAACGCGAGGAGTACGCCTTGCTATCAAAACATTTTATGGCGTGTTCGCTTCAGCCTATGCATGTCGAGACCTTGTTATTGACGCCGCAGACCAAACACGTGACCTCAAACTCGAGCACCTCGCACATCATCGCGTTGCCAACCACTTGGCATTCCTGTTGCAACTCTTGCAAATACCATCACTTCGCACGCGAAGTCGTGACTCCATGGGAAGTGCGCTTCAGGGTGCGAAGACCTCTCAAGTTGCCACCCTCCACTCTCGTACGAAGCGCCTAATCCGCTACTTCCACTCCCACCTCCTCAACCCGCTTCTCCGCCTCCTTCGCCTCCGTCCTTTCCACCAGTGCCTTCTCCTGTACCACCTCCGCCCCCTCTTCGTCCTTCGCCTCCCGTAGGTGAGATCCAACCGACTCAGATCAGTCCTTATGGATTTGTCCCGCTGTAGTTCTCCCGTCTCAGCTCATCGCAACACCTGCGTGCGTAGCTACTATGCTTGGATCGGTTAAATCTCGAGCTGATTTGGATTCGGGGGCACGGGCGGTGTTGAAACGCCAGACTGTGGATATTTTGACACTCTCTGCGTCTCCTCTCTCGCCGAACTCCGCCATGCAGCAGAGGCGGCGGGGCAGAACGCCGGAGCCTCTGAGTTTTACCTAATAGAGTCTCTTCGCCTTGACGGCAGGTGCGCCACGTGTCGCAATCCGCGGCATGCTTCCATTGCTGACTGCAACGCCAGGGCCGCCTCTCCTTCCCGACGAGTGCTTTGAACATAAGCATGCATCGTCTCACTCACGCCACCTTTCTGTGTCTGCACGCAGGCCAGTGGACATTCACTTCGCTGCCGATCTTTCGCTCCAGGTACGAGGTGCTGAAAAGGATTTCACGTCCAAGCACGGTATTTATAACGCCTTTAGTCCTCGATGAAGTGACAGAGACAGCGAAGTGAGGTGAGAGAGACGGAGAAGTGAGGTGACAGAGACAGAAAAGCGAGGTGAGAGAGACAGAGACGTGAGGTGAGAGAGACGGAGAAGTGAGGTGACAGAGAAGTGAGGCGAGAGAGACAGAGACGTGAGGTGAGAGAGACAGAGACGTGAGGTGAGAGAGACAGAGACGTGAGGCGAGAGAGACAGAGACGTGAGGTGAGAGAGACGGAGAAGTGACGTGACAGAGACAGAGAAGTGACGTGCAGAGACCGAGAAGTGACGTGACAGAGACCGAGAAGTGACGTGACAGAGACAGCGTGTAGGACATCTGTTTTCCCAAACGCCTCATTGCACCTGGAAGTCTAGTGCACGTTTCGTAAGGATCGAATAAAATACATTCAACATTTACATGAGTAATGGTATCGCGTTAAGCTGAAGCTGTTGATGTGGTGAGATGGCGCGTTTCCTGGTGGACGGTTGTACCCCGTGCTGCAGATCTCGATGTGGGGACAGTGCACTGGTGCGACCACATCCCCCGTATCTCTGCTAACACCGTCTATGCCACGTGATAGTCCCAAGCATTAGGCAGTTGCCTGCCTCCCCAATTGAGCCTTGCCCTCGCCATACCCTGTGACCTCTGACTTGTGTGCAAGCCATATTCTGATAGATGGCATACGTTTCTGGCAGTATCTGGGAAGTAAGAATGATAAAACAAGGGTTGAGGCGAAGTAGGGTTGTCAGGTTGTTGCAGTGTCCGCATTTTGTTTAGGTTAGGTCAACAGCCTCCCTGTAGGCTGTTGACAGGATCAGCCTTGATGTGGTGGTACGAGCGTGTGCTATTGTGCGTGATGTTCACTTGAGTACCGATGCGCTAGATGAAATTGCCAAGCGACTCCACACACATCCCATGCAGTGTGCAGAATCTTATCATAACTCCACACACATCCCATGCAGTGTGCAGAATCTATCGCAACTCCACACACATCCCATGCAGTGTGCAGAATCTTGTCATAGCTCCACATCCCATGCAGTGTGCAGAATCTTACTGGCACCCACACACATCCCATGCAGTGCAGAATCTTGTCATAACTCCACACACATCCCATGCAGTGTGCAGAATCTTGTCCAACCTTACACACATCCCATGCAGTGTGCAGAATCTTGTCATAACCCACACAGATCCCATGCAGTGTGCAGAATTCATATCATAACTCCACACACATCCCATGCAGTGTGCAGAATCTTGTCATAACTCCACACAGATCCCATGCAGTGTGCAGAATCTTATCATAACTCCACACACATCCCATGCAGTGTGCAGAATCTTGTCATAACTCCACACACATCCCATGCAGTGTGCAGAATCTTATCATAACTCCACACTCATCCCATGCAGTGTGCAGAATAATGTCAACTCCACACACATCCCATGCAGTGTGCAGAATCTTGTCATAACTCCACACACATCCCATGCAGTGTGCAGAATCTTGTCATAACCCACACACATCCCATGGTGTGCAGAATCTTGTCATAACCCACACACATCCCATGCAGTGCAGAATAATGTCAACCCACACACATCCCATGCAGTGTGCAGAATCTTGTCATAACTCCACCGCGTTCCCAAATGCTCTACTTTCCCTTGGTGCGGTAGTCTAGCTGACTGTGGGCGGCGTGGCTCATGCCACTCTTCATGCATGCATGAGTTAAGCTAGGATGTGTTGAATGGGGATGATGCACCTGCCAGGAGCACGAGGCAACGAGCTGTGCGAGCTGGATGCAGCCGGTCGAAGCACAATTTTCAGCATCGACTCAAGCGCTCTTAACCATAACCATCAGCTCACCATCGGCCGCATGCGTCTGGTTAGCACACAATCCACCCCCTCGTAGAAACATGCGGCCATAGGGCAGTGCGACCCCAGACACGTTGCTTGGTGTTTCGCGCGGGTATCAATCTAGGTCCGTAGCGCAGGGTGTATCATGCTCGTATCATTCTAGAGCCCTTGGACCAGGTGTAGCATGCTTTGTGTCGGTTTAAAGCCACGGCGGAAGGTTGTGTCTAATACCGCGCATGCGATCTCAGGAGAGTGTAGCATTTGAAGCTTGGCAACAACAGGGTGACATCACTGATATGTCTTTGTCTTCTACCAATATGTTGTGACTTTGATATCGGATCTTAACGATGCTGAATCGATGCTTTGATCAATTGACCATCCTGCTTGTCCGAAAAAAAAATTTGTGGGACGAGGCACATTTTTGGCTCAATGTCTGTTTTGTGAGCAGGATGTCTCTTTTGTGAACGGCACATCGATGGGAGAGTGAATATGCCCTAACCAGAACAAGCGCCGTTGGCCGTGGTGGGATGTGACAGGTGAATGCAATGGCAGTGGACAGGGTTGGTGGCGCCATTCTATTGGCTCAAAGCATTCAGGTCTGGGCATGCTAACCGCAAGCACCTCGGCGTGCCTTTAATTTGCCCTGCAGCCATGTAGCTGTGCGCAAGGAGGTCGGATGGGGAGGGGGTGCACATGAACGGAAATATGCATATAGTCACACCCGTCCCTCATGATGCATTGAAGCATTGCTTGCTTGGAAGGAGGGCGCATTGCCTGCTGGTTTGATAACACATGCGAGGTCATATACAGCATGCCTGTTATGACACCCGAATGGCCATAAGGACAATATTCCCCTATCCCTTGTTTTCATGCCTTGGATCTATGGGTAGCATTGGGCGCGTATACATTGGCACTCCCCGACGGTTTTCCAGTGTTAGGCGTCAGCTGCAGTGGGGCTGGTGCAAATTGACGACAACGGTCGTGTGCATTGTGCATAGATCACGGCCACGCCTTTGGTGTTGGGACTGCGGTTGGCATCGTCCATGCGGGTTTGTGTGCTGGGCGCTGAGAGAAGAGGCACAGTCTTCTGAGTATCACATGCCGTATTGCCTGATCAGTGTATGCAACGAAGGGAGTACAGAAGTGAGCAACCACAAGTGGGTCAGAGCTCTGTAATGATTGAATTTGGACGGGAGGGGTGATGTTGTAGCTGGTTGTAAGGACATGTGAGTTCATTGACAACTGGTATCGCCCCACTTCCTCCTTAAATGCCTCTTCCCTGCATGTCAGGAGGTCCTGGGCAGAAGGGTGGCAGCTATGAGATTGCAGTGCCCCCTTCGTCTCGCCTCGCCTCGTCTCGCCTCGTCTCGTCTCGTCTCGCCTCGTCTCGTTGTCTCGTCCCACGTGTTGTGCCCGCCACCTTTGGCCTTCGGATGCTGAGCTTTTGAAGGGGTTGAGGGGACTGCGTAGGGTCGAGAGCTCGGGTGAGCTTGCGGGAGGCGCAGCCGTCGGGGCGACGAAGGGTGGCCAAGTGGAGTTTCACGATTCTCTGTTCATGTCCAACGTTGTACTAGCAAACAAGAGCTCCGTGGACGCGCTGGCCGGTGGTGGCGCGGTGTGGGTGTCGTCCTCAAGTGGGCACCATCCAGCCCTGGTCAAAGCCCTCCCTCCCTCCGGCCCTGGTGGGTGTGGTTTAGGGGTTCCGTGAGGGCTCCAGGTGCAAGAAATGACGCAGTGAGGGGCTAACGGGCGGCAATAAGTGGCGCGCAGAGACAACCTTTGTCCTGCAGATTGTGGGTACCAATTTCTGAAGATGATATTCCGAATACCCTGAACTAGCCTTAGGCACAACACCGTCCGCTGGCCGCAAACCCAAGCTGGGATGTACACCGGGACGAGTACTGAGCGTCGCATGTGCAAAGTCGGGTTGGAGCCCTTTGCTGAAGATCCGTAGCTGAGATATATATATAACTTTTGTATATATATATATATACACACACACACACATGATGAGTGTCCCGAAGTGTGTGCTGAATCCTTTGATCCCCGGCGTGGGTACATAGTGCAGTCTCCTGTGGCATAGGGGTGCCAAAGGAGTCGCAAGGATAAGCATACACACACACATGATGGGCAGAGCGTGGGAGGACGCGTTCGAGGAGACAGACTATGCCACGCAGGATGGGTCTGGCGGTGGGACGCAGGAATATGAGGGAACGCAGCGTGAGCGGTCTGGGCAGGCTTCCGGTGAGGCAGACGAGGCAGGCGCGATGGCATCGAGGCTTTTGGAGAGCATGGAGGATGTGCGGCGGGAGGTGGAGCATCTGAGCACTGTGGGGGGTCAAGGAGGGGGCACCACCGAGGTGCGATCTGGAGGGGCGCGGGCAGGCATAGGCGGGCTCAGCCAGGCGGCGTCAAGTGTCGAGGATATCTTGAATGAGTGGGATGACCTTTTGTCGCCGGGCCCGGAGAGTGGGGTCTGGACTCAGGAGCAAAGTGGGGCCTCGCCGGAGCAAGCAATGGCCTTGGCTGAGGGAGGGGTGGCCACCTTGATGGGGGCGAGCAGGCGGGTGGCCGGCCTTCTTGGGGGGGTAGATGGCATGGGGGGAACTGATGAGGATGACGGGGGAGATGTGGGGAGGTCCGCGGGTAGAGTTGACACACGCCGGGCCCCTCAGAGCTCGGGGGCCCATCCCGGCAGCAATGACCACTTACAACAGGTTGCACGGCAGCATACGGCATCTCATCAGCTTCCGTGCCCACCGGGCGAGGTTGCTGGCCGTGCCGGAACTAACAGTGAGCAGCTGGCGGGAAGGCGACGACCGGGTGGTGAACTATCGGCCACCGGGAGGGCTTGGGACACACAGGCAACTGTGGGGATGGGACCCCAAGTAGGAACAGTGCGGCGTGACAGTTACAGCGCAAGTGTGGAGCGCATTGCTCAAGTTCGCGGCCACCTCGCAAGGCAATCAGCGCAAGGGCTCCAGTCACGGGGAGTTGGTGCTGGGGGTAGAGGGCTACAGGCGCAAGTCGGTGGCGGATGCGCAAGTTTGGATGAGGGCAACCCAGTTTATCATTCTCAGCCCCTTGGGACAGCGCTTGGGCATTCTGGCCGTGGCGTGGGCGGGCAAGCTCTCTTGAGATCAGGCTGTAGGGGGCAGCGGGGTGATGTGGGATGTGGGCTTGGTGGTGGAGGGGTGGCTCGATTGGCGGAGGTGAGCCGGCTCCAGAGACACAGCGGCAGTGCGCCGGCAGGACAGCCGCAGAGGGGCTCAGGTGGCCCAGTGAGGCTCAGGGAGCAGAGGGGTGGTCTTGCGCGTGGGCTTGGTGGTGGAGATATGGCTCGCACAGCTTGGGGGGCAGGGATGAACCGGCTTCAGGCACAAGGTGGCAGTGCGCTGGCGGTGCAGATGCAGAGGGGCTCGGGTGGCTCAGCGAAGCTTAGGGGGTCCCATTCTTCACTAGTGAGCGCCGGAGAATCCGGATGAGTGTCCCGAAGTGTGTGCTGAATCCTTTGATCCCCAACGTGGGTACATAGTGCAGTCTCCTGTGGCTACGGGGTGCCAAAGGATTCGCAAGGATAAGCATACACACACAT
>LGRX02018796.1:0-21656 GCA_001247695.2 Cymbomonas tetramitiformis | reverse complement strand
TCTTAGGTCCCATAAGGGAGTGGCGAGCATAGCACAGTTCCAGATGCTATGATGATACTGTATGTGGACTTCCCAAAGTCGAGATTGTTCAAAGCGAACGCGTGCCGCTGCAGCCTATCTTCGAACTTAGAGATTTCGCACTTGTCGGGCACATCCGTGTAGACGGTCAGCGATTGTAATTTTTCACGTCTAGTCGAAGGTGGTGTCAGTAAGACCTCGATTGTACTTCGTAATGCTAGCAACACTTCTATAGGTGACCTCTGTGCGGTCATAATGTCGTCGTGATCTCGGGTTTCTGACGCATAACTCCTGTCATTCATTTGCCTTTGCAGGACCATCTGTGACCGGAAGCATTAAAAGGTGTACTTTCGTTTCCGTGTCGTTGCAAGCGATCATGGCCTGGTGCAACGGCTGATTTCGCAATCAAGTTACCTATGATGGAGATGACAATATATATTATGCTCGCTTATACACCTGGGCTTGTTGCCATGATTGCGGTTCTCAAAGCACAGTTCTTGAATAATGTAATAATGTAATAATGTAATAATGTAACATACAATGATTATAAAAAAATGTGAAGATCGGGGTTCTTATACCATTGCTTGTACCATACACGTGACTTATGATATTTTTGTTGCCCGCATCGAGAAGAATTGTTTTCTAGAATAGATGGGTGGTGGCTAAAGCCACCGATTGAGATTCGACCATCAATTCAAATCAAGACGAGTCATCCGCCGACAGTCGACAAGGTCAGTGCAGATGTACCCGTCGCCAATACGAGTAAGATCCATATCAACGCGTCGGCATCGACTGCAGGCAGGCCTCATAGACAACTCGTACCGCGACGGGTAGATCCATTGAGGATCTGCATGCTCGTTGTAAAAGCCGTTGTACCAGGCCCAATGATATTCACGAAGCCATCGTTTTTTGAAGTCGTCGAAATCGATGTAGTCTAGCCGGAATCTGAAGTTGTTTGACATGCCAGGTCCTTGCCAATGGAACCCTTCATCATCGTAATATGGGGCTTCAAAGTTGGAGGTAGGGAATATCTGCAAGAAATTTCCCCAATCACGAACATCCCCCAATCGACTTCGAGCAGATCACGTAATTCATAGAAATAGTGAGCCAAAGTTACAGGCATCCAAACATCACCAAACATGCCCGAAAACGTCAAAACTTGTTCTTCCAACGCCCACAAGAAACGTTCTTCGACCCATGCCTGCACAAAGTATTCCTCCCGCAGTTGACGCATTTCCCGAATGTAAGGAAGAACAATCCCAAACAGGACGTAATGGGTATCCGCCATTCTTGATAATGCAAAGATGAAGCGGGGTGTCTTCCAGGAAGAAATGGAAAATGATCCTCCTAAAGGCCTCAAGCGATTTAAAGATTGCCAAGGAGGGCTTGGGCCTCTCAAGGTGAATGCCGCAAACCAATAGGATGAAACCAACAATCACAAGATTGGCCAAGATAAGATTGGCGCGGACAAATGTTGGCCCAAGATTGGCGCGGATTGCGAGTTCTGGCAGGATACCGAAGTCCCACAGTTGCTGTCCGACTCCGACTCCGACTAAGGTATAAAAGCTCAATTCATCTTACTTAGCCTTCATTTGCTGCTTACGCTCACCATCGTGCCACCCCTGCCACCTCCTACCAGAGAGTGAGCGACGCGCCTCTACAAACTCGTGATGCCTTCAGTGTTAAGGTTTGGTGTGCATCGGAATCGTGCCAGTATCGATGTAGATGCCATTAATCGCCATGAGATGGAGCACCGACCATGCCCCGAATGCAATTTGCACCAGTGGACTTTGAGAACGATGGCAAACCGCCCTTTCCGCCGCCCGCCGATGCCTCACAGGCATGATCTGATATGGGCTATGTGGCGCTTTACCCGACGAACTCGGTTTTATCTGTTTTTTGAATTGGTAGAGCCGGAAAGCTATCCCGATCGCGCTGAATATGCATGGGGTGAAGCGTGGATGACTCCGCGATTAATGGTTATTCCAGTCGACGTTGTACGCCTATTGGTCTGTTGGTACCAGAATGACGAAACGACACCTTTCGACGAGTACTGTATCAGTTGCGATTGCCTTAGTTGATCAGGTATAAAAGCTCAATACCTCTTACTTAGCCTTCATTTGCTGCTTACGCTCACCATCGTGCCACCCCAGCTTGACACTAACAACTAACAACTGACCACGCTCAGCCCAAAAGCTACTTGAATGCCTCAAGGCAAACTCGTCATGAAATGCGATTATTGTGACCTTCCTGCAAACGTTCGCATATGGTTTAATGCTGGTTCGCATCTTGTTGCGATAAATGAGCATACCGAACATTTCGCGTGTATGCGTTGTTCTTACGAAATATTCATGTGCCAGGAAGCAATGGACGACGAAGACGGAGTATACTGGGAGCTGATAGATTAGTAGACCATTACTTTCCGGCGCCTGAAAGGCGTGGAATGAACTAATTCGAGATCTTTTGCCTGGTAGTAACTTACGTACTTTGCAATGTAATAGTAACGCTATGATATGTTGTACGACCAGCTGACTTATGGCTTTTGCGATATATATATATATTGTAACACTACTAACACTAGCAAACATTCTACTTGTAATTAAACGAATAGACACCGTTCATGCAACAATACCCGTGTGATGATAGTTGTATAGCCGCGTTTTTTGACGCGGGGCTTGTGTTTATGAACACACCCAATCCAAAAAAGATATCTCTCTCCGTTGATTGCTCGATGATCACTCGAACCACATTGGCAAACCGCATAATGAAGGCATACCTGTTCGGGGGTGCTCTCTAAGAGCTTCTAAGACTACTTACACAATGCAGGGAACCTAGTTCAATCCTACAGAGAGATATATATTGCTGTAAGCATGATACATATATGTGAATCGGATCTTTCTTAAATGTCGGAGTTACAACAGCCAGGTGTGGCTGTTCACAGTAACAAATTCAAAAAACTGTTTCATTCAGCCTGCTCGGCTGCTTTATGCCATGGTTTCCGATCTCGAACTTTCGAACATAACTCGATGTCGACTCCTGTCAGGTCCCATCATACTTCATGAGAACTCGATCTGTCACATCATAGAATCTGCCGACTAGCCCAGTTATATCATCACTATATTCCGAGCCACTCCATATCACTCTGAATAATTATAACTGTGCTGACTTGGCAATATTGGAGGTCAGCTTTCCCTCCAATTTCTCTGACTGCTGGTTTTCCCACCAAAACTCACTTTCGGGTCAGGCATTTCTGTCAGTCATTTCTGTCAGACCCTCTTGTCATCTGGTCACATAAATGCCTGTCACTGGTGACTGTCATAGTACCCGTCACTCGTAGCTCTGACGCGCCATCATACTGTCTCGTGACTTACCCTAGCACAACTCTCCCCCCCTTTTAGGCGCGCGCTTACGTCCTCGCTAGCGTTAGTGTTCGCCTGTATTTACATTGTCTGGGGATCAACAAACATGCACAGTGATGCTGGCTTCTAAGCCTCGGGTTCTCGGGTCCCGTGCCCCTCAGTCCTTGGGTCTGAGTCCCCCTGGCTTCTAAGCCTCGGGTTCTTGGGTCCCGTGCCCCTCAGTCCTTGGGTCTGAGTCCCCTTCCGCGCTGGAGGTTTCCCGAGGTTCCGTCCCCGAATTACGCTGCCAACGCTTAAACGGTTCTGTCGCCCTGGTACTCCTCTCGCTTTGCGGGTCTTGCGCTGCTTTGCGCCCTGAGGGTTTTAGACCCCAGTATCTTGTTCCTGCGTCGAGATCTCATCCGTCTGCGCTGTCAGGGTGGCGATGAGGTCCATGATAGCTGCTGCACTTTCCTCGCTCATGCGCTTGCTCAACTTCAGTCCACAGAACAGATGGTGCAATAAGGTGCGGGGAATCGCGTATACTGCTTGCGCTGACCCCATGCCTCGTGTTCTGGACGCTGAAACTCCTTCTTGCGATGTGTTCTCGTGCTTTCCCAGCACAGCTCTCGCGGGACATGGCGTTGCTTGAGTACACTGCAGCAGGGGTACGGGTAGCACGGCGTTCGTCCAGATATGTGTAGGTTTCATGTAAGGTGTCCCATACCTACAGTAGGAGACGGGGTGAGGATCGGGTAACCCCTTCATCACAGATCGCGTGTGCAGCCCTCGCAGAGCATCCCCAGCTGGGTTCTCAATGAAGTAGTATGCTGGATCGTAGTACTCGATGATCTGCCGGGTACGTTTCACTCGTCGATCAGCCAGTTCCAGATCTGGCACTCCTATAGTCTTGGCCTTGCTGTACTCCTTACATGGTGGGCTCGCCCAGATCACGTCGAAGTGGTGTCGGGGGTACAGCTTGTAGTTCCAGTGGAGAATGTCCTCAGTGCATGTTGCTTGCCACTTGGGAAGAATATCCACTGTCACCACTTCGCAGCCGTCGAACTGTCGTTGGAACTGTTGCTCTACAGATCCAGTCCCACAGAAGAGGACGAGGATTCTCACAGGGTGTTGCACTGTTGTGAGATGTGGCTGATAGACCTGACTGGCACCCTTACTGTAAACCTTCGGAGTGGGGGCTCTCATTGCCATGAGCTGAGCCCTCTGCTCCTGCTGCTGGCCGTGCGTCTCCCTACGCCTCTTTTCTGGAGCCCTCCTCTGCTTCTCCTCATCGGCCTCAAAGGCTCTCAGAGGTTCCAGCCTGCCTCCCTTGCCCTCCAGGTCTTCTCGAGTCCGCCACTGGCTGTGACTGTGTGGTAATCCCTTCCACTTGGTCAACCACTCCTGTACTGACCCGCCAGTTTTCCCGCCTAGCTTTCTGAAGCGTGTGCGAATGATGCGCTCCACCTCGCGCTCCTTCTGCCCTTCTACCATTACTGGCGGTGGTGCCATCTCCTCCCGTCTGCTAACAAAGTGATCTGCGCCTGACTGTACTGGGCTGAGCCTGTCTGCAGTGAAAGTGTCATGTACCTTCCAGTGCACGGGCAGCTCCAGTCTGTAGGCTGACGGGGCTCCTCGGTCCTGTACTGGCAGTTCTTGCTGTCGATCGCTGTATAGACACTCTACTACTCGCAGAGGTCCGTGCCGCAACTAGACGCAGTGCCTGCCCTGTTTTCCACAAACAGTATGCCTCCTCTTCCCACTCAGGTTCCAATTCCTCCGCGTGGTGCTGTGCAGCCTGCTCCCTGCGCTCTCGTGGAAGCATCTGGAACGCCTCCCATCTGGCCCTTGTGGGGTAAGGTCCCCAGTCTCGCACAGCGGGTTGCGCTGATGTGGGGCATGTCACCGGTCGCAGAGCACACACCTGCTCCTGTGCCCAGTCCTCCTGCTCTGTTGCATCTTGTTCAGATTCAGACGAACTGCTGTCGGAGATTAGGGTGGCTACGCTTGCTACTGTACTGTCGCTGTTGCAGCCTTCCTCGTCAGAGGTAACTTCCCCCCCCCTTTGCCTAGCGTTGTCACCCTCTGCCTCCGATGATGATGATGAAGATGACTCTGATAAGGCTGCAGAGGCCTCTAAGGGAGAGTTGGGGTCGTCGGTGGCCTCCATTTTAAATGTGCCATCTGGAGCCAGATACATCAGGTACGCCTCCTCGCCGCTATTCTTCAAAGCTCGCAGGTCCTTCCTGGCTTGCTTAGTACTGATAAGCTGTGCCTCTACCAGTCCCATGGCCTGCCCAGACCCTGTAGATGACGACCCAGGGTTGCAACCCGCGATGACTACTTTCTGCGACCCATGTCCGAACTTCACGCTACCATACTGGGCGTAGTCAAATGTGACCTTCTTCTGTGCTCGTAGCCAGTCTCCGCCCAGCACTATGTCCACTCCGAGTGCTAATGGCATGACACGCAGTGTAACCTGTTTGGCATAACTGCCCTTACGTGTCTCGGCTGTGAGCTTCGGACGGACGCAAGAGTTGGCGTCGTACACGGTGCCATCTGCCACCTGCACCTTCATCGGCGTCTCGTGTTTCTTGGGCTGGAGTTTAAACTTCTTGGCGGCCTCCATAGAAGTGAAGCTAGAAGAAGCTCCAGAGTCCACCAAGACCTTTACTCGTACTCTGCCTACCCAAGCCCAGAAAATCAGCAGAGTGGGTCCCTTCGCGTCCATAGCAGCTAGTACATCTACATCCAACCATTCTCCCCAGCGTCCAGACCCTGCGTCCACCCCTATCTCTGGTCTGATGCTGGCCAGTTTGTGCAGTCCTGGCTCCTTCTCAGGCGGATTCAGCTCCTCATCTGAATTGTCCTCCGGCAGATGGTACGTGCCGGCCTCTGCTATCTTGGCTTGCCAACGAGCCTGCCTGGTGACCTGATCTTCTGGTTCTGAATCACCAGGCCATGGCGCAGGTCGAGCTGCCTCTGCTTCCTGATGCGCCCGGGTGATCTTCCTCAGCTGGTCAACACGCTCCCGAATCTGCGCCAATGCACTTCTGACTCTGTGCCCGTGCACTTCCACTTTTTCCTTCTGCGCGTTACTGTCTGTGCTGCTTTCCAGGCTGCTGACAGGTGTCCGTCGCGTAACCGTTGCTGGGCGTGTGATAGCACTGGCTGCTTAGCGCGATCCAGTTGTCGGCGCAGAGCTCTCCCGACTAGCTGGCGCGGGGCTGCTTCCTCTCTAAAGCGCACTCTTCTGACTCCTGGGGGCTGCAACGCGCGCTGGTACACCCCTTTTGAGCTAGGGGCTCCTTGACTCCCTTTGCCGAACAGAGGAAATCTGATCTGAACCTCTGTTGGTTGGGATGCCTGTGCTGGCGCAGCGTTTGGCTCAGTTCTCCCTGGTGCTACCACTGTGATTGGCCGTGACCTCTTCAGCCAGCGTAATGCCCGCCTCATTTTCTCCACCGCTCGCTGCGCTGGTCCTGGTCCGTGCCTCATCCGATGATCCTCTCTGAAGTGAGTGATCCACCGGTAGGTCTGACTTTGCCTGCCTCTCTCTGGTTCTCTTCCAGAGTCGGCCTCCCTCCTGATGGCCATAGCGAGGTGCGGAGTACTTACCTCGCGGGCCTGGGGGCCTATCCGCGTTGTCCGGGAGAAGCACCGGCCCCCGTCGACTCTCCCTCGGCAAAATCCATGTGCTCCGGGGCTACCAGTGCCAGCTGCTGCTCCACTATCCTGCCAGATCCAGTATCTATTCCCGCGTTCTTGAAGGTCTCGAAGGCCTCCTCCCAGATACATTTGACCCAGGCTGCTTTCTGCTGGGGCTGGTGTTGATGTGGGCAGTCGCGAGCCAGATGCTCCTTGGACTTGCATTTTCGACAGCCAGAGTAGGTTGACGATTTTGGCAGCTGCCGGCCTTCCACTTCCGTTGGAGTCGTGGTTGTGGGCATGGCGTAGCATTGTTCCTTGGGAGATGCTTCTTCCTCCCAGAATTCTGCCGAAGGAGCTACAGGGAAGGGGGATTGATCGCGGGCAGTCTTCAGATGCGCAGGATCCTTGCGTTCCTCCATCGTAGCTTGCTCCACATATCTGCGCAGTAGCTCTGCCTCCCATCCAACCTTCCCAGAGCTCTGGTTGAAATCCACCTTTCCAACCAATTCCTTGTGGACTCTGGCATGCAGTTCTGGTGTCAGTCCACTTAGGAATATTCCCGGTAGTGCCGCTCTACTTACTGGTCCCGTCACCCCATGGTTATGCAGCATTTCCAACATGTCGAAGGACTCCATGAGTGAGTGATGGAAGGTGGCGGCGTTTCTTCCAGCGTTCTTGCCAGAGGCTTGACGAGCTCGCGACAGCATATTGGGTAAGATACTCAGGTGAGCGTCAGTAACACACGCTCGCGCAAGCGTGGCCACTAAGTCGTCCGGACTCTGCATCTGGTTGGCCAACACTTTCTGATTTAGAACTCCTTGCGCTGACCCCTCCACCCGGTCCCTGATGATCAGTCGTAGTTCTTCTGGCACGGTGGTGATGGTGGCCCCTTCCTGATCTCCATCGTCGCAGGACTTCTTCTTCGTCAACGCCCTCTTCACCAGTGCCTCCTTGAAGTGATCTTGCAGTTCTCTCATGAACTTCTTCAGGGGAGCTAACAGATGTCCAGATGGTCTGTCCCCGCTGGGGCTATCCGTAGGGCATGTGTACGTGGTGATGCGGTCCCGTAGTTTCCGTAGAGAGAGCAACAATCTGTCCTCAGCTTCCAACTCCTTCAGCTTGGTATAGTCTGCCCGCTGTTGATCCCTCTCTGTCTGCTCCTGCTCGACTGGTCTTCGGGGCGGTGGACAATTCGGGGGTTCTTCCTCAGGTTCCTCTGGTGGAGGTGGAGGCTGGGACTGTCGAGGGGGTTGTGACTGTGGTAAAGTGACACTGGGAGTTGGGATGTTGGGCAGTTGGGCCAATGCACCAGACCAGGGCGGCTGAGTACAATTCTGACAGAGTGGAACTTGCTTGTACGTGCGGTATATGCATTCAGGAACAGTATATGATATATTTTCCGTCGATATTCGCAGCCCTGACGAAAGGCAGACGCAATTAAGCGCGTTTTACGTCGTTGTCTTCAGAATTCTTGTGGGAACTCGCGGAAAGGCCTCGCGGAGAAGTCGTGTGCCGATAATTGTACACCCGAAGTTGCAGTCGGCACAAACAGGTCGCGTCTAACGCAACCACGCTGATACCAGTTGTTCGGGGGTGCTCTCTAAGAGCTTCTAAGACTACTTACACAATGCAGGGAACCTAGTTCAATCCTACAGAGAGATATATATTGCTGTAAGCATGATACATATATGTGAATCGGATCTTTCTTAAATGTCGGAGTTACAACAGCCAGGTGTGGCTGTTCACAGTAACAAATTCAAAAAACTGTTTCATTCAGCCTGCTCGGCTGCTTTATGCCATGGTTTCCGATCTCGAACTTTCGAACATAAATCGATGTCGACTCCTGTCAGGTCCCATCATACTTCATGAGAACTCGATCTGTCACATCATAGAATCTGCCGACTAGCCCAGTTATATCATCACTATATTCCGAGCCACTCCATATCACTCTGAATAATTATAACTGTGCTGACTTGGCAATATTGGAGGCCTACCAGCTTTCCCTCCAATTTCTCTGACTGCTGGTTTTCCCACCAAAACTCACTTTCGGGTCAGGCATTTCTGTCAGTCATTTCTGTCAGACCCTCTTGTCATCTGGTCACATAAATGCCTTTCACTGATGACTGTCATAGTACCCGTCACTCGTAGTTCTGACGCGCCATCATACTGTCTCGTGACTTACCCTAGCACAATACCGTACCGCATAAACACATAATGCAACCTACGTGGCCGCCACGTGTCTGCATTACACTGCGCGTTATGATGACGTGGCAGGTCACCCGTCGTCTATAAACCGAGAATAATAACAGAAAAACACCGTCTAAAAACATGCATACTGGTTCACCTATCCCCAATAGTCTGTTTGCCCTCGTACGGTTTTCCATCGATAACCTTCAAGGCGCGCTTTCCGTCCAGCTGTTTGCCCCTGTTTTCGTAGGCGGTGAGGTACTGGGGGGAGAGACTGTCGTCGTCCGGCAACAGGCCTAGGCAGCGGGGGCAGTACCAGAACTCTTCGTCGGGGACTCGAGTCAGCTTGGGCTGCAGGCATCCCAGGTGATAGCCTTGATTGCAGTCGTCACAAAGAAGAATGCTGGCGGGGCGATCAGCCTTCTTGCACAGTTGACAACGTGCATTTTCGTTGTCATCCAGGTTGTAGGTGATGGTGGGGTCGACGTCGGGCAAATGGCAGATGGCTATCTGTGAGCAGTGTGCGTTGCACGTGCTGCCGCATCGGCCTTGTAGCACGGCGGTGCCGTCGTCTGGCAGCTCTTTGACTTGAAGTATAGGGTCGCGCGTGTGGAGCTGTAGGCCGTGATTCACACTGCGCTTCAGGAACACGAAATCGCCCACGCGGAAGTTGAAGTGTTTGGGCAGGTACTTTCCTGAACGCACTTGTGCGTATCGTTCGGTCTGGCGGTGTTGAGCTATGGCGATGTTGCTGCCAGCCATGATGGTGGCCCTTTTGACGTACTCGGCGCGTTCGAGGTAGCTGGCCGCCATAGCGGCCGCATCCATGCAGGCCTCCAGCGGTTGGCTGAGGCGCTCCTTGATGGCCGGGGGTAGCGTTGGGCGCTGGGCGTACACGAGCTCGTAAGGTGCTAGGCGTGTGGACTCCTGCGGCGTGGCGTTGTATAAATCCCAGCATAATCCACGGAAGGAAAGAATCCCATCGGTCGATGGACCCGGCCTGCTTGCATGCCTTGGTGAGGGCGGCTTTGGTCATCTGGACGACGCGCTCGCTGAGGCCGTTGCTCTGGGGGTGGGATTGCGACGTGGTGCGGTGGTCGATCAGATTGTCCCTGAGCAGCTGGGCAAACTCCGTTTCCCACTCGCCGCCGTTGTCAGTCACCACTTCTGCTGGGCACCCGAACCTGGCTATGACGTGGAGGGCGAAGGCCTGAGCGGTCTCCGCTGGTTCTTTGGTGTGCAGTGGGATGAGGCAGACGTATTTGGTGAAGTGCTCCACGACTACCATGACGTATTGGTAGTTATTCTTGGCTTTGCGGGGCATTTTGGCCAGATCGGTGGGAAATCGGTAGTACATGCCCTTGACTTCCAGTGGGTTCAGGTGAGGGGCGTGCTTGTCGAAGGTGGTGCGGTAACGGGCGCAAGCGTCGCACTTGCTCACGACGTCGGAGCATGTGTCGTACAGCTTGGGCCAGTAGAATGCGTCTCTCACCATGGCTGCGGTGCGCCGGCGGCCAAAGTGCCCGCACCTTTCATGCATTTGCTGAACGATGCGGCGTCGCTGGTCGCCTTGCCCCGTTAGGCAGGACGCGGATCAGGGTTTCTCCCTCGAGTGTGTAGTGTCGGGCTCGTTTGCTGACAGCCGCGTGAAGGGCGGGGTCGCCGTGGCGTTCGCCTCTCAGCCACCGCAGCATTGCCTCGTCGTCGTATGGTTCCGTCGACTCGCGCACCTCGGCCGCAGCGCTGAGAGTCCGGGTGACTTTTTCGCTGGGGAAGCTAGGCCGAGGGGCGTGGCCCTGGCGTTGAGAGTCTGTGTGGAGTGCGGGTGTGGAGCCCCTGGCGGGCACGAACTGTATAGGGGCGCTGAGGGAGGTGGTTAGGTCGTGCGCTGTGGTGGCGTCCTCGCTTGGCGCTGCGCCTAGTCCGGTCTTGTCGTGGGGTCGTTGACCGCAGCACTCTGGCGGTGGCTGGTGTGCTGCTCGTATAAGCGAGGCTGTGGCGCCAGGCCCGTACAGCTGCCGCAGCTCGGATGCCTCCAACCGTGCTGCCCGCTTGATGGCGCTGAGTGCTGCTGCCCATTGGGTCACGATGGCTTCTGGGGGGTCCTCGGGTGACTCCTCTCTTCCCTCGCAGTGGTGGGAGGAGGCCCTGGGCGTGGCATGCTCGGCAATTGAGTGTCTTGACTCAATTTGCACCCGCGGGGCTTCTGCTCGGTTGAGCAGGTAGCATACGGTCAGAATGCGGGACACGCATCGGACGTCGAAGGCCCTGCCCAGCATCTCACCTCGCTCGCGTGCTGAGACGCCGGGTGCTTGCGTGGCTCCGGTCTGGAATCCCATGGCGCGCTCCTTTTCCTCGGGTGTGGGCGGGCCCCATTGCTGCGTGGCGTGATCCCAGACAGTGCCCTTCCTGCCGTCCCTGAATTGGTAAGAGTCTGGGAAGGACATCATGGTGGGCCACGCCCTCATGGGCTCTCCGTGCGCGTTGCAGGGGTAGTGGCCGGAGGCGGTGTCGTCTGCAGCGTCTTGCTCGGTGCGGCCGGGGTCCAGGATGTCCCTCACGAGGCGGCTGGGATCTCGCTCCACGGTGTCCAACACGGATTGTGCGTCCACGTACCCGGCCATGTTCGTCCAGTAGTTCCGCAGGCGGTGCGCGCGCGCCCCCATGCGCGCTGCGTCGACGGTGATGGGCATGCCAATCATGGAGCACATGAGGGGATGCATAATGTCGCGGACTTCGCGGCTGTTGAAGTTATGCTGCGCCGCCACGCACTCGATCATGTATGCGAACTTGTCGTGCCCAGCCAGGAGTTGCAGCTGTCCCAGCACGCGCACCACGTCGTATAGGACTGACGAGTGTCGCCCTTTCAACCCTTGTAGGGACCCAGCTGCGGAGAGGTCCTGGCATTCTGTGCCCACCATGGCGAAAATGTACGGACTCTCGCTGGTGAGGGAGAGGAGGTCACTGCGTGAAATTCGTCTGAGGTCCTGGGGCACGGAGGCGTCGTGGAGGGCTTCCAGCGGGAGTTGTTGCGGGAATCGGTTGTGCAGTTGCACCAGCCGACGTTTGGCAACCTGCCGACTTTTCGCGTTGTTATCGCAGTAAACGTATTTGGTGACGTTGCCGCCTGCGATGAGCCATGCCTCCAGACCCGAACACAGGCCTGCGCAGAGCTCGATGACCACGGCTCCTTCGGCGTGTAGGTGGGATACGGTTCGCTGGGGAAGCGGGCGCGTGTCTAGGCTGGTCGCTTGTCCGTCCACACACTCGCCGCACAGCACCCTAGTGACGGGAACGTGCCTTCCGCTGCTTAGGTAGGCATCCACCCAACCGCACGCCTCTTCCCAAAGCGTCAGCGCGTCGTCGTCGCGGGCGTCGTGGTCATCGGCGTCGACGTGCATGGACCAATGCTCCCCCAGGTGGTGGCTGACCAAGTCGTGGCTCGTGCAGGGATCGCCTGGCAGCCTGCCCACATGGCTCTCGTATTGCCACGAGGCTATGGGGGCGACGTCCTGCGTGCTTTCCTCGAGGGCGCGTGGGTGTCGTGCGCAGAGGCAGGCAAAGGCCCCTGCTGTGGGTAGTGCGGCCTCCTCCTCAGTGGGGTCCAGGCTAGCTCCGGTGGGGTCCAGGGACGACTCTCTCGGATATCGAGATAGCACGTCGGCGTTGGTGTGGCTGCTTCCAGCCCTGTGCACGATGTTGTACTCGAACTCTTGCAGGGAGACCTGCCATCGCAGGTGCATGCCGGTCAGGGATTGCGAGGAGCGCAGCCACGTTAGCGGTTTGTGGTCGGTGATCAAGGTGAATTTGACGCCATGGAGGTAGTGTCGAAAAGATCTCACGCCGTACACGGCCGCGAGGGCTTCCCCGTAGAAGCTGCTGTAGCGCACTTCTGACCGGGAGAGTGTGCGGCTGGTGGCTGCGATGATGACGTCGCGATCCTCGTCGTCTTTTTGCCCCAATATGGCAGAGATGCCGACCCCTGACCAGTCGGTCATAAGATATAGCGGCCGGCTCGGGTCGTAGGCGTGTATGACCACGCCGGGCTCGGTGAGACGCCTCTTGAGCTGGGCCAGCGCGTCGTCGTGCTCCTTGCCCCACAGATCCTTGACGTTCTCGTTGCCTTTTCTCAGTAGGCAGTTCAGCGGCCATGCCAGTGACGAGTAGTCTTCTTTGCCGATGCGCGCGGCCATGATCCGGTAGAAGTTCATGAACCCCAATATGGCTCGAACGCCTCTCACATCTTTGGGCGTGGGTAGTTCGAGCAGGGCGGCCACTTTTGCCTGGTGAGGTGACAGCCTACCGGGTCGCAGCAGGAAGCCCAAGAATTCACACCCGCCGGCGGCGAAGACTGACTTGCCTGGGTGGCCGCGCAGTCCCACCTTGCTCAGGCGCTGCATGACTGCCTCCAGGTCGGCCAGGTGTTGGCGGGCGGTGGGCGAGGTCACCAGGATGTCGTCGCAGTATACCTTGGCGCAGCTGAGTCCGCGCAGCTCGTGCTCGATTACCCGCCCAAACATCGCGGTGCTGTTTGCGCTGCCGAAGGGCATTCGCTTGTAGACGTACTGCTCGGGGGCGGCACCGTCTCGAGCCCACCAGAAGCATGTCTTCAGCGACACGTCGTCGGTCAGGACGATCTGGTGGAATCCGCTGCGCAGGTCCAGCTTGGTCATGTACTGGTCGCGGCCGATGTCGTGAAAAACGTCTTCGGGTAGCCGTGGAGGCGTGCGGTCTCGGAGTGACAGCTCGTTGATGCCTCGTAGGTCCAGTGCCACACGCTTGTCCGTCCAGGAGCCATCTAAGGCCTTCTTCATGGCAACGACGACGTTGCAGGTGTTTTAGCAGTACTTCGGGGCTTTTTCGATGATGCCGTCCGCCAGCAACTTGTTGAAGTGTTCATCGATCAGGTTTCGTTCGGCTGGTGAGAATCGCCGGGGCTTCTGGTAGTGCGAGGCGGACTCGTCCTTCAAGGGGATGTCGAAATTGCCGATCTCTCCCGTGTATCCCGGCAGGTCGGTGGCGGAGGTAGCCATGAAGCTTTTCTCGCGGAGCAGGAGGTCACGTAGGTCCTGCCATTCTTCATCGGTCCATGCGCCCTCGCCGTTGAAGCCTGCTTGAGGCCCCATGATGACGTCCAGCTCCTCGTCACGGGCGTGTAGTGCTTCGACGTCATCTTCCCGGCCGAGAGGTACGGCGCTGTCCACCTCGCCGGCCTGTGTGGCGAACGCTTGCGCCTGGTGGCGCTGCCGCGGCTTCTTGCGCCGCTTGCGGCCCCTGCGGGCGTGGCGTCGGCTTTTTGCCCTCCTGAGGCTGGCTCTGCGCCGTAGATCGTGGGAGGATGGCGCCCCACGGCCCTGCCGTTTATTCCACTTGCTGGTGCGTTTGAAGCGGCTGGGGGGGTCCTCGCATTTTGGGTTGAGGACAATGAATCGCATGATGGCGTTGGTGTTGGCCAAGCGGAAATGTGTCCACGAGTATACCGCCCCTGCTGTCGCTGCCGCCGCGCCGCACCAGTTGGGCGTGCTCTTCCATGCTTCTGTCGCCATAAGCCTGGACACCTCTACGAGCAAGTGTCCCACGCTGTTGGCCTGGACTGTTGTGAGGATGGTCCAGGCTGCTAATGCGCAGCCAAGCTGCACGCACACTCGCTGCACCCATGTGCGGGCAAGGAGCTGCAGTACTGCTTTGGCCTGTTGCTGAGCCCGCCGGTTGCGCCTTCCAGCGGACTTGGGCACTGGGCCCCAGGCCTGGATGAGTGCCCACCTCATCCGGGCGCTAAGGGACCGCTCCACGAGTCATAACAGCAGGGGGAGGTTCAGGGAGAACCTCCGCACTGCCCGCCATGTCGCCTCTAGGAGCAAGATGCCGACCGCCGTGTGGTGTACCGTAGCCGACCCGATCCACTGGGTCACCAGCAGTCCAGCACCCCAACGGCCCAGGATGCCACTCCATGAGTTGCCATTGCGGCTGCCCCTGTGGTTGCGGCGATCGTGAGGGCAGTGGTGCGTTCCAGGTACCATGAGCCGGGTGCCCACAGGCAGGGCGTGACGGAGACCAGCGTGTACGCGCTGGCCCACACTATGCTTTCCGCGCTGAACCCTCTGGCCCACATGGTGGAGGCTGTGACCAGCCCCACCGTGATGATGTTGTTGGCGGCGCGTGGCGTCGGTGACTGGGTTGTGGTTTCGGCCACGGTTGTGAGTGTCTGTGTGTGGGCTCCTTTGCGGCGTGGCAGGGAGGTTGCGTCAGGCCTGAGTTGTACGGTGGCGAGTTCTGACTCGTTATTCCATCTGTACGCGGGGTTGGTTGGGGAGGTCGTGACGTTGTGGCAGCCGAGCCGGGTGGTTGTTGCCGGGCTGGGCGTTTTGGGGGTTTTGCTGCCGGAGTGGGATTGCCCGTGGTGGTGTGTGGGAATTTGAAAAAAAATGGGTCTGGTGGTCCCGCTTGCCCAATCTGCGTCTGTCGTGCTTGGTGATGTATTATCCCCCCCCCAGCAACGGGAGGAGAGGCTGTGACTCGACAGATGTTGGTGGCAGGATGAGGAAGAGGGCTGGAGGTGATGGGGAGTCGCTGATGATGGTGGTAGGGGACAGGGCTGTGGCGGGGCTTGCGAGGGAGAAAATGCACATCATGGCGGTCATTAACCAGATGTGCCGTGGTATGGGGGACGACTGGGGTCTGCGGGATGGAGCTCTCACTGCTTGAGGGGCGGGGCGGTTACGCGCATTGGAGGGTGCGGGTGGCTGGTGCGACAGGAACGGGCTGATTGTTGTGGGTTGGCGGCGAACCCCGTGCGACCGGGGCTGCACGACTGCCTACGCGGGTGGGCACCCCGCGTGCGTAGTTGTGATCGGTCGTGTGTGTGGGGGTGAAGGTGGGGACAAGTTGCGTGTGCGCTGTTGCTGCCCAGCGCGAGCCGTTTGCTCTGAATTGCCGTAGTGTCAGGGGCCGGAACCCATTTGTGACCTTGACGGTGTTGATGTACATGAGCTCTGTGGCGTCGCGTACGAGGGCCAGATTCTCCGGACGCGTATCTCCTTCGAGGATCCGGCACGGGGAGTAACCACGCAGAACGAGATCGCTTCGTGTTCCCGACACCGCGCAGCGGTCGGGGAGGAAGCGGTGGTATGGGCGGTTGATGGTGATCCCGCAGAATGGACAATCGCTGTTGCGCGCGGTGTTGCGTAGTGGGCGCGTTGGTGGTGAGGCGGGTGTGGTGCGTGGGTGGTTGTTGGGGGGTCGGTGGAGAGGTGGTTGCTGGATTGGGATGGGTGCTTTCGCGGTCGTTGGGGCGTGTGTGCAGCACGCGCGGGATGTGGGCGGGGAGGTGGTGTGAGGAATTGGGGCTTTCTTGGGGTGGCAGCGTATCGTCCACGAAAATGTGGGTTGGTGAGGTGGAGGTGGAGTCAGGTGTGGTGGAGGTGGAAATGTGAGGGCGGCCGTTTGCTGTGTGGTATGAGTGGGGTGCGGAGGCTTGAATGTTGGGTGGCGCTGTCGCTGTTGTGGGGTTTGTGGGGGTTGTGAATTGTTCGTGGTGGTGGTTGGGATGGTGGTCGTGGTGGTGATGGTGGTGGTGAGTCGTTGCGTCGTGGTGGTGGTGGGTCGTGGTGGCGTCGCGGGTGGTTGAGTGTCGAACAGCCTGTGAGTTGGAGTTGTGGCGTCGTGCTTTGGGAATGGTCCACAAAGTTGCTGCGATGCACGTTGCGAGCACGAGGATGGTGGCCAGTGTTGTGTGGTTCAGGGTGCTGAACGACGACTGGGCGTCGGGCAGCTCTGTGTGGCTGACGTTGGAGTCCAGCGTTGTGGCGGCTGTAGCGGCGGGCAGGGCGGCCATGAGGAAGATTGCGCATGCGATCGCGGTAGCCCATCTTGGGGTTGAGGGCCGTCGTGCCTCGGCTCGTGGGGGGTTCGCCCCCTTGCTGGGGGTGGGTATGTGCGTTACCGCTGGCGGGCGCTGTGGCGCTGTGGGATCGTTGTTGGTGGGATGTTCAGGACAGACGTAGCCGGGGAAACCGATTTCCATGAGACGGCAGGAGCATCCTGGGGCGTCTGTTGGGGTAAGCGGTGGCGTTGTTGTCGCTGTGCCCAATTTGTTGTTGTGGAGGCGCTTGGCCCACTCCAGAATTGAGGTGCTGAGGTTGGTGCTGACGGCCGTAGACTCGGGGGTGGTTGCGGTCGGCGAGGTCGGTGTGTTTGACTTGGTTCCTTGGTGGGTGGCGGGCGGACGACTGGCGAATGGGACTGTGGGATGGCTGCGACTGGGGGGAGCGTCGCTTGGCGGCGTGTGACGTTCACGGGGTGTGTGGGTTGGGGTAGGGGATGGTTTTAGGAGAGGGCGTGGACCGTGGGCCGGGAATCGCAGCAGGTACTCAGTGCGGGTGAGCGGGGCTTCGTTGCGTTTGAGGCGGTCGTGGTTGATGATCATTTGGTGTTTGAACTTCCTTAACGCGACCGGCATTGCGCATCGTAGGCTCCCCGCCTTGTTGGGCACGGGTGGCTGGGGGACCCACTTGTTGAACATGGAAGTGTTGCCGCTGATGTGGCATGGTAGTGTGGGGTGATGCCACGGTTTTAGGGGTTCGTGGCAGAACTCGCACAGACCGCTGGTGAGGGGTTTGTTGCTGTGGGGAGAAACGGGCGGTGGGGCAACCGTGTTCGTGGGATTTGGGACGGGCTTTGGGGTTGGCGAGTTCGGGTCGGCGGGGTTGGGTGTTTCAGGGGTCTCGCTGCTGGGGTGAGGTTGCCCATACTGCTGACGGAAGGCCACGTGCGTCAGAGGTGCTTGGCCGGCAGTGGCCCGTCCGGTGTTGACGACGAGCATGAGGAGCGGCATCAGGTGGGAGGGGACCTTGCCGTCGCTGACCCACCGGGCATAGAGTCCGGTGCCACCGCTCAGGTGGCATGCTTGGGGTCTGGTGGCGCCTCAGCATGTTCCGCTGTTGCAGAACTGGCATGCTGTCTCCTGGGGGTTCCTGTGCCAAGGTGCGAGGGTGAACAGCGTCAGAGGTTGACAAGGTGGGCTGGTTTTGAAGTGGGCGAACGGCCAGGCATGTGGGTCGTCTTGCTGGTGTCCGCGCCACCTGAGGAAAACTGCCATGCCGGAGGCGACCGCGCCACCAAGACCGATGATGGCCAGCAGGACTGCGGTGGCGCTGGAGTGGGAGCTGCCATTGCGGTCGGACTCCTCGTCGTGGGCCTGAACTGGGTTGATGCAGGCGGCCAGGAGGACGAACGCGAGGAGTACCACGAGCGCTGGCCGGTAACAGCAGGCGTCGCGGCGTGCGGTTGGCGGTCGGCGTGGGCTGGTGTGGGTGGCTGCCATGTCATTCAGGTGCGCTGTCCACTCTGCCTCCCCCCCCCCGAATTGTGCTGTGGGCCTCGGCGCGGCGTTGTGGTCTTTGAACACCTTGAGGGGCAGGTAGGCCTTGTGCACGAAGTCGCCCCGCTGGTTGTGGGGGTGGTAGGCCAGTGCTGCTCCGCGCTCGGGGGTGGCGGGCAGCACTCCTGCGGACATGGCGTGCAGAATATCCACGGATAGCAAGACGTCGAAGCTTACGTGAGACGACGGGCTGATGCCGGTCACGTCGGCCAGCACCATTTCGTTGGAGGTGCCGGGGGCGATGACGAGCATCAGCTCCCCAGTGCCCCACTGGCGGTGCTGCTGTGTCCCCCCGCTGCCCATGCTGGTGTCCACGGTGGCCGTGCTGGAGTGCACCTTGAGGCCCAACGTCTCCTGGTGCACCTTGTTCATGACGAACAGCATCGAGCCGGTGTCCACGATCATGACGGACAGGGTCAGGTATTGCCCTGTGCGCTGGCTCATGACGAGGATGGACTTTTTCGGGTCATCGTTGCACAGGGTGTAACATACGGCTGTGCGTCTGAACCAGTTGTTCATGTCAGGGCTCATTTCCTCGAACGCTTTACTGGTAAGGCGCTGTAGCTCTGCTGGGGGTACTTGTTGGTGGTTGGCCGTGGTGGTGGACATGGCCGCGGAGAGGCTCTGAGGGGGGTTGTCGTGGTCCTCCTCTATCCAGTCGTTGGTTTTCATGAGCACCATCGCAGCGGCAGCGGAGGGTGGATCTGGGATGTCTTCCTCTCTGCCCCGTACGACGACGGGAGCGGCCGGAGTGGGCGGCGGCGCGCTGCCCGTGCGGCGGAATGACGCAGGGATGTGGCGGTGATTAACCATGCTGCGGGCCATGTAGGAGTGGTGGTGGATGGGATGCACTACCATCTGGACGGGCGGTGTGGGGGCCCCTGGCGCGTCGTCGCTGGCTGTGCTCTCTGGGTCCTCATGGCATTCGTCGTAGCCTTCGATGTCGCTGCCACTGTCGTCATCGCTGGTCACGAGGTCGATGACGCTGCTGGGTGGCTGCCAATTTTCGGGGTTCTTGCGGTGCGCCATGCAGCATGTCGGGAGACCGTGTTGGTCGTGGGCATGATCATAGTGGCACACCCGGGTATTGCCTATTCTCATGGGCTTGCCGTCGGGCCCCATAGGGTACTGCGCCCATTCGAAGTGGATGACTGCGTATGCTATGTCGAATGTGTTGACAGGCGCGTTGCCGTCGGGCACGTGGCGGCATAGGGCGTTGGACAGGGCAGATTCCTCACAAGCCACTCGCTGCTCCCGCGTCAAGGCTGGTGGCGACATCGCGTCGGCAGCGGCGTTATCGCGGCGAGGTGAGGGTGGTGGGCTGTCTGGAGCCTGGGTGACCAGGTGCCGTGTGATGACGGGGCTGTCGGGTGATGGGGAGGGGCTTTTGGGACCAGCGGGGTAATCCTCGGGGTAACGGTCGGGGTAGTGCTCAGGGATGTCGTCGGGCGCAGGGCTGGCAGGGGAATACCAGTAGTGGGTTGGAGTGGGGCTGGTGGGGGAATACGGAGGGCTGTCTGGGCCATGCCTTTTGCGGGCGAGCGAGGGGGGCTGTTGGGGGCTTCGTGATGACCGGGTGCCTGCGGCACCTCCTCATCGTGGGGAGCGAGGGGCGCGTCGGCGGTGGGGTTGCGCGTGCCCCTCAGGAAGGGGTTGCCGTGCTCCATGATGGCAGCGTACGAGTGGAAGTGCACGATGGTGTCCACTGGCGCTGCATCGTTGGGCGGGGCTTCGGCGAGGCTGGTGCTTTGCTGCCCAGCGTGGTGAGTGCGTCGTGTGGGGGGCGGCACGCTGTGGTAGTCGTAGGACCGCGCGTGCCACGTGGGTGTGTTGCCAGCGGGGACAGCGTGGATGGAGGAGCTGGGGTTGCCCTCCTTGCTGCCGTACTGTTGGTCGAACTCCACTTTGGTCAGCGATTTCTGGCCCTTGGCGACGCGGTCGTGGTTCACGATCAGCATGTTCATCAGGTGTCGCAGCGCGTAGGGCATCTTCCCCTGATTGACCCATGCGTCGTATAAGGCAGTTTTGCCGCTTATGTGGCAGGGCAGTGTAGGGTTATGGTATAGGTGCAGGGGTCTGTGGCAGAAGATGCAGTCGCCGTTGGACCCGCCGATGTTGTCGCTGCACACGTTGGTCGCAGTGCGGGGCGTGGCTGCCGCGGGCTCCGTGTTGAAGGAGGATGCCGACGCCGGGCGTGTGAGCTGCCCCAGGAGCTTCCGTCCAGCGGGGTTGAGGCCGGATTGGTCAAAGTTGCTGTCCGCGGGTCGCGGAGCTGGCAAGCGGGGGCGAGGGCTGTCGCTCCTGGTGGTGGAGGTGCGTGGGGGGATCAGCGGCGGGGCTGGCAGACCGAAGTTGTGTTTGTTCTGACCGGTGATCAGCATACTCGCCAAGGTGGACTTGGTGGGCCCTTCCGCGTACGCCCCCACGTACTGGATCAGGTTCTGCTGCTCGAGGTTCGCCTTCATGATCTTTGTTTCCATGCTCTTCAGCTTGGTGTGCACGTCCTGCGCGACGTCGGTCACCTCGGCGAGCGTGTACTCTTCGGTGACGTTCATGGCCTTGCTGAATCGCTCTCGGACGATGCCCGCGAGGTGCTCGGGCAAAGCTTGTAGCATAAACAGGCCTGCCGTCTGGGGGTTGATCACCTTTTGCGTGGAATCGTGGGGCAAGTTGACTCGCTCCATGAGTCCCACCAGCCGGTCCCTGAGGGCGTTCGGGTCCTCGCCGGCCAGCATCTGCAGGTTCTTGATCTCGTCCTGGGCGGCCTCGGCGGACAAGTCAGCGCACTTCAGCCTCAGCAGGAAAAAGAGCACGCGCCACGCGGCCAGGGAAGATATCTTCCTGGGATTGGCCGGCCCGGGGCCGTGTCACGGAGGCCCGGGCCGAAGGCGGACCGAAGGAAAAGTTGCGGATGGGCCGAGTCGCATTGAGGGGAAAATCAATAAATTTCCAAAATTTTATCGATTTTTGACAAATTGTCATACTTAAAATTAAAATTTTGGGTTCGGGCCGAGACGGGCCGAAATGTGGCCGAAGTGGATTCCCGATGCGGGCCGAGTCACCTCCGCGGAAGATATCTACCC
>LGRX02018795.1:0-21168 GCA_001247695.2 Cymbomonas tetramitiformis | reverse complement strand
ATAAGGCGCTTGCTCGTGGACGCTGCGACGGCTGCGGTAATAAGGCGCTTGCTCGTGGACGCTGCGACGGCTGCGGTAATAAGGCGCTTGCTCGTGGACACTGGTTCGAAGTGGTGACCAGCGTTTGGCTCATGGAAGTCGCCACCTGACTGATCTTGGCTTCGAGCACCCGTGCAACTCATGGATTCGATTGAATGGGAAGGGGCTCACCTTTCCGTCGTAGTCCTGGGAAGTGTTCATGAACACTTCCGGGGCGCAATATGCTGGAGTGCCCACCTGCACCATATGCACCGAACTACTCACTGAGGCCGCATACCACCTGTGGTGACTGCGCTGCGGCCCATACCAAGACCACTCACGAGTCGCGTCAACTGCACATTAGCTCTCCCTGAGGTACCACACTTGCCTTCAGCAGTGGATACGGATGCGGACAGCAGGAAGCCCGGGGAAACGTTCCAACTCATCACGCGGCTGTAGAACGTGAGATACCTTCCGCCTGATTCGGAGCACTGCCGCAAGATAGGGGCGCGGTACCTTAGATTTGGGCTTGGACTGCCACTTGGCGTTCTTGGCGAACCCGAAGTCGCATATTTTTACCACGGGAACGTCCAAGCCGTCTGCGGTCTCTGCGAAGAAATTGCGACCGGCACATCGCTTACCCGCTAGCGGTTGCACATCCATCTAGAAGTCAGCATGAACATTCAATATTTCGCCACGCAACGGACCACGACCTACAACTGTAACGAATGCGCTCGACAAGAGCAGAGCGCGGGGCAATACGGCGAACTCTTCGGTTGGAGTGAACTTCTGACAACAGAGCTTCAGTCGATATCCTCCCCAAAAGAATGTTGTGTTGGCGTCCTTCGCCTACCTTCGAGCAACGTATTTTCCAATTTTAGATCTCGATGACAAATGCCTTGATTGTGCGCGTAATCTGTGGATGCCCAGAGCTCCAAGGAACTCAAGCGAAAGCAGAAGGCTCACAGCAACGACCCATATGAATCACCCCTAAAAGATGGACCGGAAGAGAGAGAGAACAGTGCTTCGACAACCGCGGTCAGATCGAACTTCTCAGGCTTTATGGCTCGGTAGGCTTTATCTGCAGGGCGTACCGACTCCAGAAATAAGTTGCTGCATTATTCCGCGGGAAGTACTCTCGGTAACGGGTCCGAATTCCTTCACGTAGTGGAACAGGTCGCCTCCTGAAGCGTACTGCGAAGGTGGTGCTGCCAACAACTTAGCACATCAAGGGGAGTTTCACGGAACGAGCGGAAAGCTGGACCGGGAGTGGTGGACGGTGTTCAAAGACTGTTGCACACACCTCCATTACGATAGCCAGATATCCAGGAGTAAGCAATACTTCGTGGAATTGAATTATATTTTTGTGCTGTAAGCTCCTATGATTTATCATCTCTTTTCTGAAGGAGTCGTCGATGAGGTGACCTCGTTCCACGAACTTCACTGCCCACTGGCGTTCTGTTGGCAAGTGGTCAAACAAATGAACGGCAGCCATGTTCCCTTTCCCAAGGCTTTTGACATGTTTCCACTCAGGATTCAGGGTGAGCACGTCCATCGTCATGACTGATAGAATATAGTGCTGTGAAGTTTCAGGAATAATGCACGACCTCCTACGGCTTGATTGGGCTTCAGCAACGTATGCCCTACATTACTATCAAACGAAGGCACCTGCTATATTTCTGTAGGCATTTGGTTGATAGCCTAGATCTCAGGTGCCACTTGCAAGTTGAAATAGTGCGTTGGTTGTCCACGAGACGTTACATAAATATACGAAACAACGTACAAGTCATGGGTCTGTTTTCGAAATGAGCTCCTCACACTTTGAAATTCCTGCAATTATCTTGACAGGTTTGTAAATATTCATAGGAATAGGATTTGTTGACTATCGCTATTTTTTTGACACGACGGGAGAATTCGGCCTTCGAAAACGCGTGTCCCATCATCCTCTCCTCTTTTATCAGTTCGCCTTTCGTTTGAAACGGCTTTGGTTAGTTCGACGGATTTTTTTGTATAATTATAGAGATGAGCCCTCGCTGGATAGGGCTTCAGCAAATCACGAAATAGAATTATACAGCGTGACATAAATGGTACATGTATGATGGGCCCTTTAGCACGTCTCTTTTGTCCCCAGTGTTTCTCCGCGCGCGGCCGCGGCGCGGCCGCGAGGGTCGACGTTACAGTTGATCGAAGAGGCACGGAGAAACTCTGGCATTAGTTGGCAGACGCGCTTAGAGCCCCTAAATGCCCGTTTTCGCTATCTCTTTTCCACGGAACAGGTTCACGAAAAACAGCCTCAAGGGCTGATAAGATAATTTATTGCAAGTTGTGTAGTTAATGATTTGAAGAAAACTCGCCGGAATATTGAAGTTAAGGCATCTAACTGCTATTTCTTCTTGCTCGCTTGCGAACGGGAGGCCTCTAGGGCATGGCGGATAGGGTACTTTCGCAGATTTGCGCAAGCTAACCGTGGACAAGATGATTGATTAAACGGTGTAGACTTCACGGAATGGAGCAATCTCGACGGCATCTTGAAGGTATGGTATCTAGCTAATAATTTTTTTTGCTTGCTTGCGAACGGGAGGCTTGTTCTCGGGCCCTTTAATAGGCAAGGCTGATAGGGTACTTTGGCAGATTGTCGCAAGCTAAGCGTGGACTAGATTATTGATTAAACGCTGTAGAGTTAACGGAATGGAGCAATCTCAACGGCATCTTGAAGGTAAGGGTGTCTCCTAACGTTTCCAACCTCCCAAGCAGTCATGGAACTTCTCTAGCGTTCGCAAACGTTGAGGGCGGATAGGGTTGTTTGCAGATGCGACATTCACTAGCATGAGCGAGAACTAGCACCCCAACCTCCATAGTTGTCCAATTCGAGCAATCTCAACGGCATATTGAAGGTAAGGGTATCCCCTAACATGTTTTCTATTCCAAGTAGTCATGGAACTTCTCTAGAGTTCGCAAACGTTGAGGGCGGTTAGGGTATGTGCGCAGATGGGGCATTAGCCGCAAGGAGCTAAATTGAACGCCTCAACCTCCATAGTTGTCCGATTCGAGCAATCTCAACGGCATATTGAAGGCAAGGGTATCCCCTAACATATTTTCTATTCCAAGTAGGCATGGAACTTCTCTAGAGTTCGCAAACGTTGAGGGCGGTTAGGGTATGTGCGCAAATGGCTACTGCCCGACGCTCCAGTCCTACCACAAGGACCGAAGTAAAAGGGGGCTAGCCGCCACGATTTTTCGATGTAGTTGATGTTTGAGTGCTTAAAGATCATCGTTGGGTGCTCAAATATTTATTAAAAACATGTGCCGGGTGATATACTCGATATGGGTATGCACTTGTGAGGGCTGAAGAGGTGGGGGGAAAATTAATTCAAATTAAATAAAAAGGCCAGTCCTACCACAAGGACCGAAATGTTTCTCACGCTAGCTACCTCAACGAAGGTCCTGTGAAAATTTGGAGACCTATGTTGTCAAGTTCGCGAGCTGCTCTTTCTGCAGTGTCTTGTCAAAAAAATGATCGGAGGTCATCTTCGCCCTCAAAATATCGGTTGAAGTTGCCTGGGTATACAAAATCCGAAAATATCACCGTGGTGTGGTTGGAATTTAGTGATTTTTAACGCTACCCATGCTTAATGTTGATAACGTAGCATGAACTCGCGACATTGTTTAGGCAAGCGGGCAAAGGGGTACTCAGTTTAGGTCCCAATGAGACTACAATCCGGAGGATAGGCACTAGGAGCATCAAGAGGATGGTTAAAAAAATTCCCGCGCGTCCGGTCCTTGTGATAGGACTGAACGAGATTCCAGTCCTTTCACAAGGACTGTCGGGCAGTAGCCACAAATGTAGTTTTGAATGATTTTGGTGCCATACTTTTGCAGCTCACTGAAAACCTGGCAGTTTTCAGGACGTTTACCTCCATAACTAGAGATCAGGTCAATTTCTGGGCATGTGTTGAGCAGAACTTCTGTTTGTTTGGCCCTCCTGCTGAAGCCCCTGAAGTGGTGTGCACTTTGGAGGACATCGATTTGGAGGCCTGCCGAGTCATGCCAGAGCTTATGGACCCCACAGAGTTACAAACCCTAAATGTATATTTTCATCCATAAGCTCTGGGGACAAGAGTACAGCACGGTATGAAGGCGCGGTGCTTTGAACCCTCCCGTCTCCTCTCCTATATCAATATGCAATTACACAATGTCGAATAGCCTAAAGGGGGGTGTCACGCTAACTCATGGAGAGACAGACTTTCGCCCCCCCCATAACCTGGGGGTGACTGTAATAATAATAATAATAATAAAGCATTTACGCTAGCAAAGGGGACAAAGTCCTGAGAGTGCGGTATCCCTGCAAAGCAGGCTAGTGAAAACACCAGGGGCTACTCCCTCTGCTATAGCGCGCCCACAAAGGGGCTCAACCCACTTTTCAGCAGGGTGACATCTAGAGAAAAAGCTAGGTGCAAAGCAAAAAACTCTAGAAGATGGAGAAGCAGCCATGGCCGGGTGAGTGGAGGGGTGGCTGAATCTGGGCGGTGGGGAGAGAAGTCGGAGAATTAAGGGGGTTTTTGGAGACGTTGAGGAAGGGGGTCGGGGGTGGGCAGGGAGGAGAGAGGGGGGTGGTGGGGAGGGGAGGGGGGGGGGAGGGGCCCCTCCCCTAGGGGACAGAGAACCATCTTATATTGCAAGACTTTTGAAAAATTATTGCAGGAGGGTTTGAAGGAAGTCGTTTGATTGTTGCACAGCTTCTGTTTCTGTCATGGTCTCACTGCCCAGGATGTCAACTGTATGCGGGTCAGTGTTCAAGGTGGTGGTGGTGTTTAATAGAAACACGTCTCGCCTATTTTTGGTGTGTTGTCTACAGATTCTTGAAAGTTTTTTAAGGAGAGGTTTAATCTTGCCACGGGGAACACCTATCGTGTTGAGGACAGTACCAAAAAGAGGAGGGAGGTACCCCATGAGTGTAAGAACTTTGGGCCATTTCACGGTGCTTATGAAGGGCTTGGAATTTGCATTGGTGATTGTCGTGTCATGGTGACCACCATAATAATGCTCAGCACCATTCTGATGATAGGAGGGGTCTTGAGTGGGCCATGGGCACAGCGAAGAAGGAAGTACTTTGTCACTTTCGTTCAGAACTTCATTCCAAATATCAGGGCTGACTCCGGTGTATTCTAGCCTCTTCTCCGTGACTCTGGACTTAGGAAGGACATTGAGGAACCATCAGGCAATCTTTTTCTGTGTAGGCCTCCAGTCAAAGGCTGGTTGAGTATCACTGGGTGCACTGTCTATAGCTATGATAACGACATCCGAAAAATCATCCTTATAGCATCCGCCACCTGGGAGAACGTAGGGGTCATCACCCGTCCAATAACCATGTGGGATAAATGGAATAGTGTTATGCGGGAATCTGAAAACAAGTTTAAAACCTTTATCAAACCATCTTTTTTGGTTTTTGGGAGACAGCGGAAGAATCCATGTTCCTGAAAATCCAGGGACGGTGTTGGCCGCTTTATGTCGCATTTCCAAGGTAGTCATAACCGCCGAAGATTTGCCCTTATCCTTCCCATCAAAGGGGGGATTTCCGTAAACGATTCTGCCAATACCTGTTAACGGGTCCACGTAGGCATCCCAAGCGAGCCCATCAAAGCCGATTTTCCCATGATGGCAGAAGGGCCTGAGGGCTTTTTTCATTCTAGTGGTGGGTATGCATCTTCTCGAGTAAATTCTAGGGTGGGCATTTAGTGGGTTGGAGAAAAGTTCACAGCCGTTTTTGTCAAGGTTTCTGTCATCCACCAAAATATCTAAGAGGCTTCTTCTTATTGCGTAGCAGTTTTTAGGGTCTCCCGATTCAAACTTACATGCATTGAGTGCTTCATGAATATCGTGTGCCCTATTCGAGTACTCCGCAAGTGAGCATGGGACTGCTTTGTTGGAAAGGCGGTGCCAAGCCAAAAGTTTCCAAAACTCTTTCTTTTGGACATATTGGAGTTCGGGATATTTAATTGTTCCCGTAACATGGTCAATTTCATGGACTTTGTCATTATTGTGACCCCTAATCCATTTAAGGATGATTTTACTGTGGTCTCCTTCACTGTAAAAGCCAAGTTCTTCTAGCAATAGGCGAACAGCCTGCACATCTCTGCGATTAGCTTCACGTAGTTTGTCCCGAGCACTCATGGACCTGCCATCCTTTGTTACCGCGGATATTGCTGCCATGGAGTCAATGGCATGTACCATTGGAGTAATGGATTTGAGGAGTTTCTCTTTTTGTTCTGTGAGTAGAAATCGCAGTCCCGCAATTTCAGCAGATGTGCTACTCGGGTTTTGGATATCTTCCTTGATAAGGAGCCCCGATGCGGAGAAAGTTCTTGAGGGGGGGATATTCATCTTCCGTACAAGTGGCATCCCGTTGTCAAAGTTTTTCATGGCATATGCTGCCCCACTGCATGCTGTTTTCTTTCCAGCAAATAGAGAACCATCGCTTGCCATATCATAATCTTCCATTTGTTTGCTCTTTTCTGCGTTGGGGGTGGATTCTTCTTCCGAGTCGCTAGGGCAGCTGTATTCACTTTCTTCCTCCGCAGTTTTGTTTTTCATTCTGGCAATAATGGTATCATACTGTCTGTCTGAGATGTAATCATAGTGTGAGTTAATATCACCGACTGTAGCAAGGACAGAAGAGGGCGGGTCCATATGGTCATTATATTCGAAAATAGAACCTGCTGGAATTAGGATGCAACCGTCATTGGTGATGCTATATTTAAAGTCGTATTTAAAACTGTTGGTACCTTCGATTCTGACAAAGACATTAGGGTTTATGGCATTGTTACTGTATTCTGTATATTGTATTGACATGGCCTCTAAGTCAATATTGGTAATGTGAATAAGAGAGATGGAATTTCGGTCACCATTTCCTTTCCAATGAAACTCACCCGTGTCCGGGGGTACTATGTTGTCTCTATATTGTTTCTTGACATATCTAGCCTGTGGGTCCAAATCTACAGGGTTTTGAAGCATTTCCTTTTCGATTTCGGTTAGCCATCCAGGGGTCTATTACCATTCAGTCTGAAAAAGCCTTTACTTTCTTGCCAGTTTTTTAACATTCCACCGCAGGGAGTTAGAAAGGAGCCTGTGTGCTTGAGGTTGTATTTTTGTATTGCGGAGGTAACATTCCTCGACATGTAGAGTTGTCTGGGAAGGGTGGTGATTAATGTGGTTTCACCCGCTTCATTTCAGCGTAATTTTTAGAGTCGATAGCGTATCCAAGTTTTGCCATAATGTGACCTGTACGCCTAAACCAGTTAAAGCGTTTGTCTTTAGTGTGACTGTAGGTTGCATAGTGTGATAAGGGGAAACCCGAGATGGCATTTTTACCCATTTCGTTGTTCATCTTTTGAATTATTATTTTAAGCCATAGATTGCTGTTTCTACGGTATAGTGAGATGAGGTGGGGATCAGTGATACGGTCCGTGTGGTTGTGTTGCCAATATTCGTGTTCATCCGCAGAACACAGAGTGTTCATAGTTTCGGTAATACACGACGCGGTTACAACATCAAAGACACTATCAATACCGTACCCGCCTTGGCAGACTGCTGTCCAGATTATTTGGTGATTGGTGTCAACTGGGCAGCCCAAATATTTAATTATAAACGAAGCTATCATTTTGTCTAATTCAATTGCGACATTCTTTGAGGAGTTGGCAATTGCTGAGGTAACTTTAAGGGGGTATGCCATCCTCGGAACTACAACCGCATTTATAACATATCTTAACTGGTGTAGAGTCATGTGTTGCAGTTGGATGGATATTAAGGTAGATTTAAGTCTGTCGATAAGGATTTCCGCCTGTTTGTCCCATTCCCCATTTAGTGCAAACCATACTCCGAGATATCTGTTTACCTCTTTGCTATTGGAGAAATCGAGGAATTCTGGTGACTCGGGGGGTATCCATTTCGAATCAATGGAAGGACTTGAGTCATTTGTATTGGGCTCCAGATGACCCCCTGAGATGAGTAAATCATCGGACAGGTCATATCGCGTCACTGTTTTGCCCTGAGGTTTGATGCGCTTTCTGTAAGAGTATTTGGATTTCTTAACATTGATGGGAATACCAATGAAGCTCATAAATTCATTAACTATACCCAGCATGTCTTGAACTTCGTCTTTAGTTTTCCCCACGAGAATGATGTCATCACAAAAGAACCGTGCAAAGATATTTAAAGTGGTGTCCTTTTCTAATAGGTTTTGGGAGGGAGGAATAACATTGTTTCCTGGTTTGTCTGGTCTATGGCGTTCCGAGTTCAGTTCATATCCATATGTGGTTCCTGTCGGGTTTACACCGTTTGCTCTTTTTGCTAACCAAATTGCCAGAATGTAACAGACTATTGGGAATAAATGAATCTCGATCGTCGTCTAAAAACCTTCATTTTGACACAATTTTCGTCGTCTAAAAGTTATTGCCACGTCATCTGAAATGTGCCACGTAAGCGACACGTAAGCGACACGTAAGTCGTCCCGCAATTTTTATTACAAAATATTACTCAAATTATTTATTTGTGCATGATGCTTTCGTACTCGGCGAGTCCCGGTAGATTTGTTTGTTGCATTTTTGTTCATATGCGTGCATATCATGTACAAGTATGCAAATATGGGTACATCCATGTGCAATTTAGGCCAGCATGCACGGTACACGTTTATGAATGTGCGTATTCAGGTGCTTCAATTCCCGTAAAATAAGTTGCAACTGAGATGGGTACTAGCATATGATACACAAATCTATATCATCATACAAATTTATTCAAAATACACCAAATATTTGTCTATGATGTCTTCTAGGCAAGAGATTTCGATCATTTCACAGTGCTAAGGCTACTATATTGCTGATACATTGGAATCTATATCTTCAATCCACAATTATTTGCGGCACTTGTAGGTTTTAATTCCCTCGATAGCGAGGTAACGTTGACCGCAATGTTGACGCTCTATCGGAGAACATAAATGGCAGAGCTTTATTGGTCAAGGCAATTGCATCGCACGCAATATAGGTCGATTTCCTCTTCATCTCGTTGATGCCGCGTCATAATAAGCGCCCAAGTGACGTCGATTGGAATGACCAGTGTCCTTGGGGTAACCCATTCGTTCCCTATTGGGCTCTGGTCGGGATAAAGTTCCGGTTCTTGAAGGTCAAAAAACATGTATTTCCGAATTCTCCGGGTATAGCGCCACCAAACGATCCCTAAGTCCTGTCGGTGTCCCGTATGTCTGTCCTCGAGGGTGTTTAAGAACTTACATATCATCCAGCGGTCTACATTGCATTGAGGACATCGCAGGTGGACCATTCCATGTTTACTGATAGCGTCTGCAGCGTCTTCATCACGATCGCGTGTCCCATAAACTCCGAATCGTAGAATTGAAGGCATAACGCGGCCACGATGTTGCAGGATTTTATACCTGTAGATAACAATGCTTGCAAGGTGATTAGCAGTTGAAGCGAAAGTCGTGCGAAACCCATAGCAAAAGTCGAAAATATATATATTGTGAGGGTAAATGTGGAGCTATAATACCTGCAGATGGCAATGCTTTCAAGGTAGTAAGTAGCAGATGTTTGAAGGTATGGTTGGAGGTGCGTATGTTAGAAGAAACAAGGGGAAATGAATCTTCAAGGGTCGGGCAAGAGCTTTTGTACCTGGTCGTGAGTGGAAAACATAAATGGCAGAGCTTTATTGGTCAAGGCAATTGCATCGCACGCAATATAGGTCGATTTCCTCTTCTCGTTGATGCCGCGGAATAATAAGCGCCCAAGTGACGTCGATTGGAATGACCAGTGTCCTTGGGGTAACCCATTCGTTCCCTATTGGGCTCTGGTCGGGATAAAGTTCCGGTTCTTGAAGGTCAAAAAACATGTATTTCCGAATTCTCCAGGTGTAGCGCCACCAAACGATCCCTAAGTCCTGTCGGACATGTCTGTCCTCGTAGGGGATGTTTAAGAACTTACATATCATCCAGCTGTCTACATTGCATTGAGGACATCGCATGTGGACCATTCCATGTGTATTGATAGCGTCTGCAGTGGCTTCATCGCGATCGCGTGTCCCATAAACTCCGAATCGTAGAATTGAAGGCATAACGTGGCCACGATATTGCAGGATTTTATACCTGTAGATAACAATGCTTGCAAGGTGATTAGCAGTTGAAGCGAGCGTCGCCCATAGCAAAAGTCGAAAATATAAATTGTGAGGATAAATGTGGAGCTATAATACCTGCAGATGGCAATGCTTTCAAGGTAAGTAGCAGATGTTTGAAGGTATGGTTGAAGGTGCGTATGTTAAAAGAAACAAGGGGAAATGAATCTTCAAGGGTCGGGCAAGAGCTTTTGTACCTGGTCGTGAGTGGACCGCGGGTCGTGCAAGAGTAGTGTACTTTTGGTCCAATCAGCTTCGTATATCTCGCACATGCGGGATCACTTAGTCGCCGATTCCCGTATGCAAATGTGGGCACATCCATGTGCAATTTAGGTCAGCATGCACGGTACACGTTTATGGATGTGCATATTCGGATGCTTAAATTCCCAGAAAACAAGTTGCAACTGAGATGGGTACTAGCATATGATACACAAATCTATATCATCATACAAATTTAATCTATATACACCAAATAATTGTCTAGGATGTCTAGGAGCACATAAATAAGGGTAAGTGTTGGTGTAGCTAGCAGAATAATACATCAGTGTAAGTATCTAATGTGAACTTGCAAATATAAAATAAAGACTGTACACAAGCGTATATGTTTCCTAACGGCAGTTGCACCACTTTCCATCATCATCATTCATCTCGGGAAAGGCACCGGAGTTCAACTCGGGAATATAGTCCGTGGGAACCGGCATTGTCACTGGGGTTCTTATGTCAGCGACGCCTTGCTCGTCGGAGTATACATGCTCATCCAACAGTTGAAAATACCATGTTTCCCGCGTTTTGCGGATAAACCTCCACTTCGCGTAAGCGGGGTCATGTCTAGTCATGTCATATCTAGGATGCAGCGCAGGATCGACGAACAGTTCCTCGCGAATTAGAAACAAATTCCAGGATTGGCACACACGACATTTTTCGGATTCTATGTGCAGTCGTTCAAGCTGAACAGGTAAGTCTGCAGGGAAATGAGGTGCATTCATATTGGAGGTAGCGTGTTATGTAATCGCAAGCGCCACACTATAATACCTGCAGATGGCGATGCTTTCAAGGTAAGCAGCAGATGTTTGAAGGTATGGTTGAAGGTGCGTATGTTAGAAGAAACAGGGGGAAATGAATCTTCAAGGGTCGGGCAAGAGCTTTTGTACCTGGTCGTGAGTGGACCGCGGGTCGTGCAAGAGTAGTGTACTTTTGGTCCAATCAAATTCGTATATCTCGCACATGCGGGATCACTTAGTCGCCGATTTTTTAATCAAAGACAAAAACACAACCGAGGCAGAAAACCCCATACACAGGCACATCAGCATATCGGCAAGAAACACAAGCCATTGACGAATGAACATTATACACTTCTACCACATTGTTAACATATGTTTAAGTATACTATTCTTATCGAAAAGTAGTCGAAAATCTAACCCTCGGGAGGTTGCAATCCTAAGTCTTACTCGAAATCAAAGTGGAATCAAGATAACATTCTGACTCGTAGCCGCCGTGGTTTCGTTGACGGTAACGTTACGGCTGAACCTGTCGGAACTTGAACCGAAAGGCAAGGTCGTTTCGAAACACACATCGAAAATACCCCAACGTGCATTTGTTGCCTTCCGCATTCCTGCACATATAACATTCATTGTAGTTCCTCCACAACATTCGAACAGTCATACCATGAGGAAGATAGTCAAAATTCCTCATTCTCATTCTGGGGGCAGTAGGGCATGTTGCATACATGCCAAGAACATAGGCAACAATACATTCTCGCTTGGATGGCATGGTTGGATGAGGTGGCAGGTGAAGAAAGAAAAGTGCCAAGCTGAAAAGTGAGTTGTGAGGACAAGGTAGGTGCTTAAATATCTCAGTAGTGTGGCCGTCGTGATTTCAGTTGGCCAATCAAATGACCTCTTTCAGGTGGGTCGGATCGAAGGCCCGCATGTCACAAACATAGCATGTCACAACATTGGAAATGTGAAACGTCGATAACAATTTCATTCAAAATATGTTCGAATACAATTCATATTTAACGGTGTTCCAACGATAAGTCAATTTGCTCAATGACAAAGCTATATGCTGTCGCTATATAGCATCAATTCATCCGACGGAACTTGACCCAAGAGCTAAGCTCCTCTCTGAACACACGACAAAAAAGGCTGAGTGAGCATTCCATGCCTTCGCCGTCGACGCATTGTGTATTGTAGTTCTGCCACAACGTTTGGATAGTCATACCCGGCGGAAGAAGAACTGTATTGCTGCATGGGTAAGACTCCCCGTGATTTTTGGCAAACTGGTCGATGTATGTGAAAACAGACTGCCGCTTGGATGGCATGACTATGGTAGAAGTAGAAGCAGGTGCGTCGCTGACGGGAAAAGGGGGCAAATGAGTAGTTTAGGCAAGAAATAGAGCTTATGATCTTGGAAAGTCTTGGACCTGCCGAATTATTAGCCTATCAGATACCCGGTACTAGTCCGCTCGGATCGAAGGACCTACAAGTACATATCTACTATTATTTTGCGACGAAGGCGTGTCTGCGAAGTCCATGATTATCCTGTCTGCATTGCCAATCATTCTATGAAAGCAACCTCTGAAGTATGCTTTTCGGGCACCTTAACTTGCAGATGCACATCATCAACCGACCAAACGGAGTGAGACGGTAAAATGGATAAGAATATACAAAATCTGGAGCGTGTAAGTTGGAGTGTACAAACCCCATTCTTGCTGTATACTTCTGAAAGTGAGGGGTTTTGAAAATTGTGGCGTCCCGCATTTCAATGCGCACCGAGGTAACGATTTGCCCGCCAGATATCTGCTGCCTCACGACGGGGCGACCCTTTGGCCGACCTGCAAAACATGCGACGCATTGGATTTCCCAAAAGGCTAGAAACTGCAGGTAGTCCCCATAGGACCAAGCACTCATGGAATTCCGTTCTGCTGGATGCCGCGTATCCCCCGGGTACTTAAACAAAGGTCGGCATCTTGCATATGGCTGTCCTAATATATGACCCCTTGCAAAACGACAGAAAAACTTATGCCGTGCGTAATCAGCTTTCCGACAAGTTTGGGGGCTTTGCAGTAATTCGCAAGATAGCAGCCGGTACACGTTGCAAGTTGTGAACGATCTTGAAGCCCGCAGTGCAGGCAAACTGGGTACAAAAATTTCATCCGTAAAGGCAGATTATCATGCACGCTTGCGTCATACATTTGAAATTGTATCTTATGTTCCTCTTCCATCGATTTCTTGAGCGCTAGTTCTGAGGGCGAGGACTCTTCAGGGAACCATAGTAACCAAACGTTTTTATCTGGATTTTCCTTCCGCAAAGTAGCAAGTATTGTCATTGGAATTGATTGAACTGAGATGGATGGGAATAAAGGTGCGTCGATGAAGTGTCGAGCGGGGAAATGATTTTGGAAGAGAGGGGAATAGGTTTCATACCTCAATGGTCGTCGTGGTACCGCTCAACTTCATTTAACCAATATAATCAGGCAATCACAATGAAAGCGGAGGCATGTCACCCGCCCCATAAATGACATCGGTTCCACAACAACATATGTCGCCAATACTTTTGGAGAATATACTTTATTTACAATTGTCATATCAAGATATACCATACGTGTTTCATCAGCGTACTTCTGCACTGAGACAATAGGTTATTAAGACTATCAACAAATATTGACCTAGGTGCTGGCACCATGTCCTAGCAGGGAAATCATCATTGCCTAGCGAGCTTTACTTTTCTTGTTCTGATCGGATCCCGGATTTCCGCCTGGTGCCACTTTCCGCTTAGGTATAGGCCCCGCCGCGGCGGCTGCAGCGGCCTTGGCGGCCTTGTCGGCCTCGGCCTTCTGTTTCTTGGCGGCCTCAGCCTTCTGTTTCTTGGCGGCCTCGGCGGCCTCGGCCTTCTGTTTCTTGGCGGCATCCTCCTGTTTCTTGGCGGCCTTGACGGCCTCGGCCTGCTGCTGCTTGGCGGACTTGTCGGCCTCGGCGGCCTCGGCCTGCTGTTTCTTGGCGGCCTTGGCGGCCTCGGCCTCCTGCTGCTTGGCGGCCTTGGCGGCCTCGGCGGCCTCGGCCTGCTGTTTCTTGGCGGCCTTGGCGGCCTCGGCCTCCTGCTGGCGGCCTTTGGCGGCTTGGCGGCCTTGGCGGCCTCGGCGGCCTCGGCCTGCTGTTTCTTGGCGGCCTTGGCGGCCTCGGCCTCCTGCTTCTTGGCGGCCTTGGCGGCCTCGGCCTCCTGCTGCTTGGCGGCCTTTTCCGTTTCCCTCATTTCGACCGCCGTCTTCTTCTCCCGCTCCTTCTCGACTTTCTCTTGCTCTTTACGATGTGCCTCTCTCTGCCTTTTCACCTCGTCGTATTCCTGCTTGCTCAACACTTCGTCGGCCAAAGAAAAAAATCCATCAGGAAACCTAATGCGCTCTTTCGCTGAGTCGACCATACCTTGCTCCCTGCATCCAAGACACCAGCACTTGTTAAAACCGATATACAAAGTATTTTTAAAAAAATGGATGTAGACATGAATGCTTACCTATCGAAAGCGACGGAACCCAATCCCAACATGTTGGCGGCTACCGAAGTGGTCCCCGAACCGCAGCACGCATCCAAGATGAAGTGATAATCGTGATGAAGAGGTAACACCCCCTCGTACGCAGATTTCCCCCTCGCTTCCCCCTCTAACTCAGGACCTCGCATATGGATATTGATGAGGTCGTGGATGAGCTTCAGCGGCTTCTGGTGTTTGTTAATTCTTTTACCCTCGGAGTTAATGGCGAATTTCGACGAGTGTACAGGGGCATATTCCCAGGTGTTGGTTCGGCAAGAAGCCACGAACTGCTTATCGACGACATCACTATCCGCATTCTCCTCCTCACCGAGAACTCTAATCAAGTTCTTCATCCAGGGAAGCCTTTTATGCACGGCTGGGTGGGTTTCGTCTGCGAGAGCAATCAGCGCTGCTTAGTCAGATTGCCCATGCTTAGACGCCAAAAGGCAATCACAGAATTGTACGTAACTTAACATCTACGGACCTGTAGGTGTTGCTTCCTTGACGTAGTAACACAAGACAAAGCACTCCATACGGTTGGCGTAGTTCCGTGGCGCAACGCCGGATTCCAAGGGCATCATGTTCGATCTGCTCAAAGGTTTCACCCAGAACATCTTTTCGGCGTTCCCGTGGCAAAACTGCTTGGCGGCTTCGAAGAACTCGTGGTGTTGTTGGAAGCCACAGAAACATCCCCCTACCCAATCATCACACGTGGTCAAATTGTTGAAGTTGTGTAGGAATTGCTTGAACTCTCCTGCTAAGAGAGGTTTCGGGAACCATTTCTTGTTCGAGTCCAGAGCATACTCGCAATCCATAATGAAACCGGTGAATGGAAGCCTGGGAAGAGTCGTGAAGGATTCAGGTGATGCGGGCTCCAGCAGAAAGTCCTTCTTGAAAACCAACTGCGGAATCTTGTGAGTGTAGAAGTAGTCATCATCGTCGACTTGCTGGCCCTCAGGAACGTTTGACAATATTCGATAACTCACACCTGTGTGCAATGTAAACGATTAGTAATTACATAGCTACGGTGCACAAATGGAATATGAAACCGAGATACGCACCTGGAAGATCCTTTAGGATGTTTTCCGCAGTCGATGCTGTCGTCGACCCGATTTTCAGCAACATCCTGCTCTCGATATTTTTCCAGTAGAACTTTATATCCTTCGGAATGTTTTTGATCAGTTTCTCTATCTTCTCCTCGTGCCGCTGTTTTTCTTTTGCAGGCCGTTGTTCAAATTGAAATTTCCTGTTCTCCTGCTCGTTCTTGCAGGAGACCTTCGGGGGCACCACTCCCGCCTGGTACAGTTGTAAACAAACCCCGTTGTTAATTGAACGCGCAAGCCGATATGGAAAAATCAGATATCGTGAAGGACGACCAGAGGGCGCAACTTAGGTAAATTACCTTCAGTAATGTACGTATTTCTCTCTCATCCCCAGCCCCTGGGAAATATTCGCAAAACTTCCCCCAGTCTTGTTCTGGGTTGGGAAACGTAAAGGTGTCAAGCTTCTTTTGCAGCGCAATGATTTCTGCATCCAGCTCACCGTACGTCATCTTACGAGCCCAGAACTTGGACTCGGGAGCACTGGGATCCACGACAGCATCCACTGGTTTCCTTTCCTTAGGTATGGGATACCCATCTTCATCTAGGTAAGGAATGAAGCAGGCTGCACCTATGTCGTATATGTCGTTTTCGAACCCTCCCGGTTGTGTTTGCAGAAAGTTCTGCATAGAATGCCGGTTTTTCTTGAGAAAGCTCACTTGCCGGTAGGCCGGTGTCGATTCCAAGGAGGTTGTTATGTTGAATCGTTTATGAGCCTCTGAGGCAAGCAGCATTAGGTTCTCTCGAACATTGTTGAGAGTCTTGATCTCGGCGATACGGTTGATCAGATCTTTGACCGTGTACTTCCGTTCGATGACGGCTTCGTCGACGAGGTCAGTGATCTCACGTAAGTGTCCTTCGGTCAAGGGGGCCCAGCTTTCATAGAACCCCTTCGGCAGATCATGGTAGACGATCGGCTTTCCGGCTGTGGGGTCCCATTTAGGCTGCTTGGTCGTTGGTGCGTTGAGGTCAGTTGTGCCGGTCGACATACCGCTTGAACGTTTACGTTTGGGCTTATTGCGAGATGACCCAACCGTGGCCAAGGTCGTCTCCGTGGCGTCTTCATCGTCCGGGTCAACTCCCTCTAGCGCCCCTTCACTGTGGGCCTTCATCACTGAAAGCGGAAACATGAAATACCAAATCGTCAGTTAGCTACTGCAAAAACACCTAAGAGCAAATAAGAATAATGTCGGGACGGAATTCACAAAAATGGCAGCACCTCTCTGAAGTTGTTTGAACAACTGGTACGATTGCACCGAGATAGCCCAAGCAGCCCAATGCGTGTTCTTCTTGTCTGCATTCAGCTTCTGGTGATTGAACACCTGCGTCTTCAGCGCCGCTTCGAATTCGGGATTCAAGTTCTGCTTCGGCGGCACCCGACGGAATTTCAAGTTCTCAAAACTCTTCATTCCAGCGTCTCTCTCGTTGGGTTCGGCCATCAGTTTCTCCACGTGTTTTCGCATGCCAAGAATGATCTCCGTCATGTTGCGGTGCTTCATGTAGGCGTCAATGTTGTTCTGCGCGTGCGCAAACGAATTGCACGGATCATGACTATAGCTGAGAAGCTGGCCGACCGTAAACCTCCCTAAACACTTGAGTATGTAAGCCCTGAGAAGCACCTGAGAAAACTGGCATGAGTGAGACACACCTGATTCATTTCGATGGCGCTCAAGTTCATGAAGAGACGGCATTCGATGAACTGAAACGCTTCCGTTCGATTTTCATGGTTTGCGTGCTTTGCTTCATCCGCCTTGACGCAGCGACGCTTTGCCTCCAGCAAATGCTGATGTCCAAAGCAGGTGAATCTGTAGAATAACAAAGAAAGTGTAAGTTGGAACACATATGCATGCATCCATCAACGCAATGGGTCTTACCTGTATCTGCCTTTCCCGATGTCCGCCCAAACGAATGCCTCTGGGTTGGTGCTTGTTGCATCTTGTTGATTCTCTATGACGGAAATCAGGGCTGGAGATCCCGAACCGGTGTGTGGGTTCCAGTACATCATTTCGGCAATAGCCTGGGCGTGATGTTCGTCCAGTGGTCGAGGGCGATGCGCTCCTTCTGCATCATCGATGTACTGGATGGGGATTCTCCACGATGTCGCACATAGATTATTATTGTCGACCAACTTATGCATGTCATCGATTTCCCTGATGGCCCACATAAGCAACGTATACTTGGTTTTAGTAATGCACATACACCATCAAAAAAGCAATGGTCGTATAAGTAAATCTCAGGAGGGAAGATGCATACTTGCGAATGGCAGCCTGCTTTTTTTGCTCATCTGCCTCGGTTTCATCGGCGGTCTTCGGAGTCTTTGAAGGGGACACAATCTCCTCATCACCCTGCTCCATGATGAATGCAGGAATTGGCCGCTGCGGAGTTCCAGCTGCAGGAGATACAAGGCCCGCTGATGGGAGAGGGCTTGCCGCTGATGGCCCTGGAGCAGGGCTTGCCCCTGATGGCCCTGCACCTGCAGGGTTTGCCCCTGATGGCCCTGCACCTGCAGGGATTGCCCCTGATGGCCCTGCACCTGCAGGGCTTGCCCCTGATGGCCCTGCACCTGCAGGTCTTGCCCCTGATGGCCCTGCACCTGCAGGTCTTGCCCCTGATGGCTCTGCACGTGCATGGCTTGCCTCGCAGGATGAACCTGAAGGGCTTACTCCAGAGAGTCTTCGAGATTTACGAGTGACAGGTGTAGTTACAATTGAAGGAGGTGTAGCCGTTTTTGTATATGGTAGTTTACGACCCGTATCGTCTCCACCAACTGGAGGTTGCGTTGGCACCTCAGCTTCAGCTTCAGCTTCAACCTCAGCTTCAGATGGAGGCCCGTCACTATCGAAACCTTCTCACAGCACAAAAGCAAATCAATTCTCAGTATTTGAATACATATATCATTTTTGTGACCTAAGACGGAGAGCGAAGGAGAAAGGGAGATAGAGAGCGAGAGATGTTTTATATCGGCTCACCGGCATCGCCTTCAGGGTTGGCAACTTGTTGCGTTGGAACCTCAACATCAGATGGAGGCCCGTCACTATCGGAACCTTTTCACAACACAAAAGCAAATCAATTCTCAGTATTTGAATACATATATCATTTTTGTGACCTAAGACGGAGAGCGAAGGAGAAAGGGAGATAGAGAGGGAGAGATGTTTTATATCGGCTCACCGGCATCGCCTTCAGGGTTGGCAACTTGTTGCGTTGGAACCTCAACATCAGATGGAGGCCCGTCACTATCGGAACCTTTTCACAACACAAAAGCAAATCAATTCTCAGTATTTGAATACATATATCATTTTTGTGACCTAAGACGGAGAGCGAAGGAGAAAGGGAGATAGAGAGGGAGAGATGTTTTATATCGGCTCACCGGCATCGCTTTCGAGTGCCGAGTTGGCAACTGGTTGCGTTGGCACCTCAGCCAAAGATTGAGGAAGAAGGTCCGCACTGCCGACACCCCCTGCCAACACGAAAGCAAATTAATTCTCAGTATTTGAAGAGATAACATTTTATCTAAGATAGAGAGAGGGAGATTTACCTATGATCCAAAGGTAGTGTTTCGATCTCACGAGTTCGTCGTCCTTTCCAGCTTCCTTATTTGCAAATCGGATGCGGGCCACCGTCGTGTCGTCTTCACGGACGCTGCCGTCTGGAGCTGTCCACGTCGGGGCGCTGTCCAAAATGTAGGCATATCCTCGTTTGTGGAATATCGGTGTGGTGTCAATGACGACGACATCTTTCTGCATCAAAGCAGTATCTTGTCCTTCAGGTCGAGGACGGACGGGCTCGTCTTGCACTGGGGCCTTTTCCGCCGCTTTTTGCAAGTTTTCGACGGACTCAGATACTTTCTCTGGAACGTTCTCCAACAGGAGATGATCTTCGGCTTTGCGAATACTCCCAAGATCTGGAAGATACTGTTGCGATCAAACGGATAGGTGAGAAGCAGCGGAACGCGATAAGCATTAAAATAACATAAAATTGACAGAAGGGGTGAATTTTGAAACCATTACCTCGGAGACAAACGCGGCCCATGTCGAGATGTGCAAAGTCGGTTCAACGATCTGGAGATTATTGTTTTTGGGGGTGTATTTCTTTGAGTGGAGTCGAGAATAATCCTCGTACTGCTCGGTGTGAATAGTATGCAATGTATCCACAAGTTCGGTGAAGCACTTGAGCATCTTTGGGAAATATTCGTTTTTCAAGTAGTCTGCTTCACCAAGATTCTTGTGAAGATTGTCGAGTCGCTCGTTGTCTTGCGTGATAAGCATGTACTTTGCATCGATAGCTCTGAAGATATCTACACGGCGGAAATCCCGGGTCGTGATGAAAGGCGATGCAGTAAAGCAGGCAGAGGCAGCAGTGTACATTTTGGGCACTGTACCGACGGGTCTCTTTTTTACGGGTTGCGCGCCAGGGCAAATGAATTTATCCATTGCGAGCATAATGCCTAAGAAGCGAGGATGCTCTGCTATGTCCTTGTCCTTGGCGAGATCGATATACGTCTTGAACCATTGTGCAACAACGGTCATCTCGGTGTCAGCGTCAGGTGCAGGGATTTCAGGGCGACCAAATGACAATACTTTGTCGATGATGACTCCCGCAAAGAGGTGATTAGGTACTGAAAAGAACGAATGAATTCGAAAGGCTGAATTAGAAAAGATAAGCAGAAGATAAATAAGGCCTGAATTAGAAGGAGAAGGAAAACGAAGGGAAGAATGAGAGAAAATACTGACCAATTTTCCCAGTTCTCCCAGTTCCTTGCACGGGCTGCTGTTTGGGTAGGTTTCTCTTCGGCATAGTATGAACGAAGTCCACGAACGGACAGCATCCCAGAGCCTGTTTATCAGCGACCACGAGTGCAAAAGGTTCGAAATCCTCGCCCGCTGCCATCGTCATCATGCCATGAATCACAAACATCGACTCGCCGACAAGACTGTCTGCCTGCCTTGGAGTCTTGAGGAGTGGGTACTCGTAAGCTTTTGGGATGATGCTCATGCTCCACCATCCCAGACCATATGCACCGCTTGTTTCCTTCGAATACATATCTGCAAGGACTGGAACCCTGTAAAAGTCATTATCACAAAGCTTTCGGGCAAAGGAATAGGCCTGAGGAGGCCCTTCAACTGAATCCGCGCCCTCTTCGGAAGAAGAACTCATAACCCTGCATGTCACCATGCACAGAAAACACAAATTAAGAAACGTAAATCATGAATGATATAAATATAACACGGCCCTGCTAAACAACATCATATCATATCTTTAATATATTCATCTCTGAGCAATGGAATTATGTACACCAAACTTTGGCCCGAGATTTTCCCGGTTACCGCATCCGCGGATGAGTCGCCCGAGGAAT